>MU224214.1:2584166-2640175 GCA_018584345.1 Thuja plicata
GACTAAGGAAGAAGTATACATAGGTGTACATACTAATACATTTAGTATGTTGCACATATCATGTTTTTGATACTAATGTCAAAGGGGGAGATTGATGACATTAAGTTTTTCCATTAGTACACTTAGTAAAAAACATTGACAGAGACCATTGGTATAGCTACCCAACAAACAGAGTATGTAGCTAACCGACGCATAGAAGAGAGGATACCTGATGAGGTAAAAGTGCTATGTATGGAATTGCCCAACAAAAACTAACAAGTGTTGTACCGAAGAAGTAAACAGAACATCACCGATGGGTCAATGACATAACACAAAGATCATCACTGATGATATAGTTTTGAGAACAAAACCGATGGAGCAGAAAAGGCATACCTGACGAACAGTTCAAGAAAGGAGCACTGACAAAGAAGAAAACCGACAGACTGACAGAGAAGCCCGACCATCAGAACAGACAATCAGTTAGAGAACCCGTAAATAGTGGATCTAATTTTTACACGTCAAATAAAGCATTGTAATTCTATTTATAGAGTTTTTAATTTTTTTTAAATCGTTACTTGAGTGTCAAGAAAGAATAATGTAAATGTTTTAAATCATCCTAATGGATCTAAAACATATCTAACTAAAGATCAAGGTCAAGTTGTTAACCATGGATCTATAGTTAACTTGTGAAGCATGAATCAAGAATAGAGATAAAATATAGTATAAATAGATGTTCAACTAATTGTGTATTCTGGATTCATTTTTGTTGATAACCACAAAGATAATCTAAGGAGCAAAAGGAAAAATTCATGCAAAGTTTAGAAATAGATTATATCTAGTTATCAAGAACACACAGAGGCTACCGACGTTCAGAGAAAGGTATTATTCAATCATGAAAAGATGATTACTCATACATAGGAAGCTTTATTGGATCTATTATTAGCAATTAGAGATTGCATACATCATCAGATCAAAGACTTATGTAGTTGCATTCTAACAAGTGCATCACATCTAAAATCCTGTTCTAGAAGGTGGACTTAACAGTTCTTTACAAATCTCTTAATAAAGTGCATAATTAATAGTGTTGCTAAAGCTTCAAACGAAGTAGATATTAATAGGTCTCCACTATAATACTCCTAACAGGGTAGGTCATCAAAAGTGACCAATTGTAATCCTTTATCGGCTCCTTTTTATCTACAAATAGTGAATTCTCATGGGCAACAATCCCCACAACAGTTTTTACTTCCTAACAGGAGTTTTCTGCATTACCATATCTTGTGTTATGTGTTATCTATTTTTATGGATTTTTCTTGTATGGTTACATATTAATGAACTTATGTTCTGATTGCATATGCATAAAGAAAGATGAATAGTTAGATAAGAGAATTTATAAACTAATGACTAAGAGTTAATGGTCACACCAAGAAAAGTTTTAGAGGTATTAATTCACCCCTCCCCTCTCAGTACTATATTCACAATATAATTCCAACACGATGAATTTATAGGAAAACATACATGAGTAAACATCATCCAAAAAATCAAAGCTAGGGCTTTATTAAAGTAAAGTTAAAGTCATTTCAATTTGGTCCCAAGTTAAAAAAAAATGTGATAGTTGAAGTTCTAGTTGACAATGAGGAAGTTTGTATTTGAGCCTCGTCAGAGTACTCTCTCAAAGCTTTTGAAGCTCATTGTCTAAGGGGATCCGATCAAATGCTAGGGTCAACTATGTTAATTTCAAGAAACCCTCTTCTAAAGGTTAAGTTAAATTGATAGAGAGTCGTGAGATGCAACTTTCACTGTGGAAGTGAAAGCTAAGGAATCAAATAGCATGGCCAGTTCAAACAAGCCAATGCCCCCAAGATAATCAAATCACACAAATGTTCTCGACCATGAATCTCATTTAGCTCTAAACATAATATTAATAATAACAATAGAGAGATTCAACATATAGAAATAGAAAGATTCAACAAATCAATGATTTGAGTTGAGGAGAGAAAAATATATTATCGGAATTACATCACGGGGACACAAAAATATATATTACAAGTAGCTCCCATGTAAAAAAAATTAATCATTTTGGATACTTTAGAATATGCCAATTTTTTTTTTTTTAAAAAGATAAAAAAAGAGTAATATCAATTATAATACATTTTAAAAATTGCAAAAAGAGGTTCAAATGAGCATGTATTCCCACCAATCTTTCACCTTTCATGTTTGGAGGGAAACTAAAATCAAGGTCTTTTGTGAATTTTAACCCAAAGGCAAGTAATCGAGTTTGGACTAAAGAGAAAGTACTGTCACTTGCCTGTGGGTGGAGGTAAAAATGAACAACACTAAATCAAAGCTTGAATGCCCGTGGATGGAGGGAAAAATGAACAACACGAAATTGAAGGATGAATGCCTATTGATCAGACAAGAAAGAATCAAGATGAAATTGAATTGCACTACCATCTTCACAGAAATGGTAAGTTTGAAAGTTAAATATAATATATGTGGATTTTTTATTTTTCCCTGTTCAATTTCCTATAAACAATTCCATATTAGCGAAAAGGAAATTGAAGTTTGTATATGCTAGGGATGGTTAGATGTTCCCTAATGTACCCTAAAATTTATATAATATCTTGGGAATCTTTCCAAAATTTTGAAAAAAGGAGGATGGGGTGGGGAAATTTCCTACCTATCTCCACAAACTTGAAATGTCCCCTATAAGTTATAGGGTTATTTTGGGGAGGAGTATAGGATTCTGACCATTGTATATATGGCATAAATTTACATCATAGGTAGTTTATTGTTTCTGTATAAAATACTCCCTTATTGTTTGAATATATTAGAAATGGTCTGGACATTGGTATTGTTCTCAACAATGTATAATTGTGTTGGTCTGATACAAAAATTCTCACAATATCTCAGAAACATCAAATTTTTTTATCTATATGGATTGTGGAAATTCATGTCTACAATTATATTGTTTTCATTATCATAGTGTTTATTTTTCTTCAACTCTCAGAAATCTATTTTTGAAAATAACATGCTAGTCATATATTTTTTTTGTACAGGTAACTGCAAGCAGTGATATTGTCATGTTTCTATGCACTTTATGTCTGGTTTCTTTCTTCTATTTACTTTATACTTGAAATTCTACATGCATTGTAGGCATTTATGTTTGAGACAACAAGGTCATTCATTTTACGAGAGGAAAAGCTAAATCAGAAGACAATGCATTGCTTGATCTGATTTTGATAAGCTCGGGGTATTCTAACTCTCTCCCTCAATTATCCTCCTCATGACATTAACTCCATTGTCCATAATAGTAACTTGATATCTGCAATCAGTATGTCTCGCATTCATCTTTATGCCACTTGTATCTCTTTACATTTTATAACATTTTGTTTGTCTTTGTGTTATCATAACAATGAGCTAGTTATGACTACATAACATTCACATATAAATGTAAAACCCCTTCCTTATTCTTTGTACATGGATATTTCAAAGATAATATTGATTAGAGACTTGAATTAGAGTCACACAACACTTATTTTGATTGTCTTTTATTTCTATCACTATATATAGTAGGCTATCATAGTACTATCTTTGTTGTGGCCTTCTCATTTAACTTCATAGCTTCTAATGCAGTCCCAGAACCAGAGGTGAGGTTGAGCTTATGTCATTGTCTCCTTCATCAATCTTTGATTAATTTGATTGTGTCTTTATATAGATTTAGTTTACTGTCTTATCTCAATGAGTAGCAACAATGTTTATATATTTTTTTCATTATGACCCTCTTATTGAACTGATTTGTGTTTCTTTCATAGCTTTCTCTGAATTCTACTCTTGTCCTAGGACATTCTATTATTTGTTTATCTTGCATTCATTATCTTGCTCTCACCTACTCTGCAATTCTTGAATCCACTCCTTGACTTTGAGTACCAATGTTTTGGATTACAATAAGTATTTTGTAATGTATATATCATCATTCAAACTTAAATACATGGACTACATGTATTATTATTCAATACTAGTAAGAACATTGGCTTTGCTCTCAACTTTTGCTTATAACACTAATCATATTCCATTATGCTTCTCAAATCATTAGTGTAGATGTCCCTTTATGAATTCTATTATCCGGCTCTTTTAAGCCCCAGTTATGACAACATTATTAATACTTGCTAATGACAAGTACTCCCCTTTTTTATAAAGATTTGGGGTGTTTTAAAATGTTTATGCCTTGTGATATTGTCATTAATAGTGAATATATTTCAACAATCCATGAGAATTATTTAATGGTGTTTATGGATTCAGTTGTCTGAGTATTTTTATATCTATTTGATTGTGTGAATATTTTTACATTAAATAATTAATATTTTAATATGTGTTTCATTCACTGCTATGAATAGTCTTTTATTGGATCTAATGTTATAACTGATTCTTTTTGGGCATCTCAATGTGTTTTGATCGATGCCTTCTAATGAGATAGGACATGCCTATCTATCTTTCCTTTTGTCACTAAGATATTCTTCTTTTCTCTTTTCATGACAATCTTGACTTCTTCATGATAGTGAGTGCTAGTGAATATCTTGAATGCCTTGACAGTGATTTCTATCTTTGCTCATGACTATCTATCTATTGTATCTTTATCACAGTGGCTTTACATTGAGGTTTTTTCTCATCTCAACATAGTCTCTCCCTCATTTATGCTCCTCATGACATTAACTCGGTTGTCTATAATAACATCTTGGTTTTTGCAAACAACATGTCTTGCATTCATCTTTATGCCACTTGTATCTCTTTACTCTTTATAACAATGTGACTGTCTTTGTGCTATCATAACAATGAGATACTTATAACTAAAACACACTCACATGTAAATGTGTAACACCTTCCTTATTCCTTGTACATGGATATTTCAAATATAATATTGATTAGAGGCTTGAATTAGAATCAGACAACACTTATTTTGATTGTCTTTTATTTCTATCACTGTATATAGTATTGTCTTTGTTGTGGCCTTCTCTTTTAATGTCATAGCTTCCAATGCATTACCAAAACCAAAGGGGAGGTTGATCTTATGTCATTGTGTCTTCTTCATTAATCTTGTATTAGTTTCATTGTTTTTATATAGCTATAGTTCACTATTTTATCTCAATGAGTAGCAACAATGTTTATATGTGTTGTCATTATGACCCTCTTATTGAACTAACTTGTGTTTCTTTCATATCTTTCACTAAATTCTACTGTTGTCCTGATCTTTTTATTTGTTGATCTTGCATTCATTGTCTTGCTCTTAACTACTATGCAATTCTTGAATCTACTCCTTGACTTTGAATACCATTGTTTTAAATTACAATCAGTATTTTGTAACATATATATCATCATGCAAAATTAAGACGTGAACTTCATGTATTATTATTCAACACTAATTAGAACATTGTCTTTGCTCTCAACTTTTCTCATAACACTATGATCATCTTACATTCTTCTTCTCAAATTATCTATGTGGATGTTCCCTTATGACTTCAATTATTCAGGTCTTCTGAGCCCTTGTTATGACAACATTATTAATACTTGCTAATGACAAGTACTCCCCTTTTTTATATAGATCTGGACGTGTTCTCTAATGTTTGTGCCTCTTGATATTGTCATTAATAGTGAATATATTTCCACAATCCATGAGAATTAGTAAGTGGGCAAACAAAAGGACATCTTAGAGATTGTTCATTATCTACTCTATTTTTTCATCAGTCACCAAGAATAGTAGTGAAATTTAGTCAATGAAAGTCTACAGCTACCCTTTCCATCAAGTGAATTTATCATCTAGCACAAGTAGAAAATAGCTAGAAAATTACAAATGGTATTTATGTATTTTGATCTAGTATTATCTTTTTGTTATCTATGGAATTGAAAAATACCCATGGCTTCCTCAATTTTATTCTCTAGGGGTATTGCTAGGGGTATTGCTAAATGGGATGGTTTTCCTTGCAATCAAACTATTAGGATCAAAAAATAAATTTGTGCACTTGTTACCATCAATGGCAACCTTGATCCTTGATCACTATGGATAGTCATCTTTTACCCTTGTAAAAGGCTTCATGACTTGTTGTAGAGGATCAAACAGACCCTTGTCCTGATCCTATTGTTTAATTATGAGCCAAGAACGCCTTAGATCACTGGATTGTCCTTATATCTCTTTTTCAATTTTGGGTATTTCAAGTTGTAGAAGAATGTAAGGGTCATGTTTGACCATGTTTTGTTTTTAAAGATGTTTTGGAGCCCTTTTCCCACTTGGTGGTTCCTAGGTTGACACTAAGTTGTCCATTTTGCAACTTTTGCAAATATTGTTAATGTGCAACAAAATTTGTTACTGCAACTTTTTAATTATTGCTCCAACATTGCTCAATTGTTGCAACTTTCACCCTATTGCTCAAAACCCAATCTAAATCTATTAGAACAGTTAGGGGATGATGTTTTGGTTATGTAAGGACTTCCCAATCCTAGGATGGGGAAATAGGTCACCCAAAGAGGCAAGTTAATGAGAAAAATTACCATTTTCAAACATTCCCGAGCTCTCTACCTATGTGTTTGATCAACAAAAAACCTTAGGATTTCTTCCCAAGACAATTTGAAAGGGATACTTTCCAATTAACCTATTGATGGCAGAAATAAAGCAAACTTAGCCTGCACCAGAACCAAATTCCACTCTCTTGGATTCTCACCAACTATGAATCAAAGAAAATTACCCAAACTTTTGTTTACTGCCTCTATTTTCCCATCCACTTGATGGTAATAGGCTGAGGTTCTAAACTATCCTGCAGTTTACTGTAAAGCTCTCTCCACAAAATCCTCCAAAAGTTACTCAAAAACTTTGTATCTAGGTCATTAGTAAAAACCTTTTATAGTCCATACAAGTAGACAATCTCTTTAAAAGCATTTGTACTCTTTTCGCACAGAATGAAGTGGACCATCTTTTAGAATCAGTCCACAAAAATAATAATGTAATCATTTCCTTGCTAAGCACAAGGCAATACAGAGCCAAAATTCAAAGAGATGTCAATCCCTTGTTGCTTGGGAATAGGTAAGGGTTTGTGTACAAGCCTATGATTTACTGTCCACCTTTAGAGACCTGCCAAAGTCTACATGTAGAAACAAACCTCTTCACATCCTTCCTTAATTGAGGCCAAAATAATTTTTCACTTATCAAGCTGTAAGTTGTCCCTTTCAATGTATACCCCAAGCCATTTTTTCTCTATTATACCCTGTGTGTATACAAAGTTGGAGTCCTCAAAACCAAAATTTACATACCAATAAGTATTTTTTAGAGAATTCACTTCTTGCGATTGCAGGACTGCTGAGAGCAGCAATTTATTTTCTAAAATTAGGATCAGATGCATAATTTTCCTTCATTTCTTCAAATCCAACAATTCTGTTGGTAATTGAGACTAGTAGGTGATGCCTCGTACTTAAAGCATCAACCACCACTTTATTTTTTCCACTCAAATCTTGTACTACAAATGTATAACTTTTCAAAAAGGAGACTAATTTGGCATGCATATGTGATAGTTTGACTTGAGATTTGATGTGTTTCAGCACTTGAATGTCCATCAACAAGATGAATTTTCTATGTAACAAGTAGTGCCTTCATTGTTTCAATGTTTAAACAATAGCTTACAATTCTTCAACATAAGTACCATACCTCTTTGTGGCATCATTTAGTTTTTCACTAAAGTATGCAACTAGCTTAATTTCAATTCAATGAAGTGCTAATGGGCACTATTTAATCATCACACTTGATTGTAAAGATCTTCACAAAGTTTGGTAAAGCAGGTATTGGGGCTCACCTTATTTTTAAACCACTAAAGTTTCTCTCAGTCACTTGATTCTAAGAAAATAACTTCCATTTGATGCAATCAGTCAATGTAGTGCTTATTCTTCTAAAATTTCTCATGAATCTCTTATAAAATTTAACAAAACCATGAGAACCCCTCATTTATGTAATTCTTTGATGGGTAGGCCATCCAAGTATAGCCTTAAACATTTTTTTGGGTCTATGCTTACTCCTTCCACTGAAATGAAATTTCCAAGGAAAAATAATTTGCCTCTACAAAACTCACTTTTCTCAAGATTTAAAAACTATATTTCCCTTCTAAGTGTATTGAACACATTTTGTAAATGCTTAAAATCCTCATTCACGCTCCTGCTAAAACTCAGAATGATGTCAAAATAGATTATGGAAAATTTACCAATGTAGGAAAATACCTGGTTCATGGTGGACATGAGAGTGGTAGGAGCGTTTAACATTCTAAAAGGAATTACCAACTATTTGTATAAAACTATCCTTGGTCTTGAATGATTTCTTACATTAATCTCCTTCTTGGATTCAGATATGATGGTAATTACTTCTCAAATCAAAATTGACAAAAATCTTAGTTTCTGACAGGCAGTCTAGTATGTCATCCAACTTAAGAAGGGGGTATCGGTACTTTACTGTGATCTTGTTGATGCTATGGGCTCCACACACTCTCCACTTGCCTCTATTTTTAGATGAGAGTAAAAGTGGTGTGGCACAGGGCTCATTCTTTCCCTTATGAACCCTTTTCCTAATAATTTGTAAATCTACATTCTCATATCTTCATTTTATTTTGGAGATAATCAATATACATCTTGGTTGGGAAGCTTTGATCTCGGCACCAATTCAAATTTCAATATAAGGAGTAATACCTTGTGAAGGAGGCAAATCAGCTAGCAGCTCTTTTGAGTCATGTGAGAATATTCTTTTAACAACTTTTCCACATTTGGTGTAGGTTGGATCCCACTAGTCTCTCTTGCTTCTCTGGAATAGTACATGACAAGCCACTCCTTTTTTATGTTTGTAGAATTTATAATGGCACATTGATACACGTGACAAAGCTCACATTTCAAATACCTCCACTACTTTCCACTGTTTTAAGATTGTTTTCCTTCCTTCATGCTAAACTTCATGTAATATCCTGAATGGGATACTTTATAATATCTGATCAAATTTAATTTACTTCACATAATTCAAATTATAATGGCTACTCACAAAGTGGTTGAAATAATTAGTCAAATGTTGCAATCTAAATGCCATGAAATTTTCATGGCTGCAACTATACACAATATGTGCACAAAATTAATTATTAGCTTCCAGAATAATTTAGCTTATTACAACTGCAAGTATGCAAGAATTGATTTGTCATGAAATAGCAGCTTGCATGAGGTTGTAGCTGTATAAAATCTATCAACAACAACTATAATTTAGTATGACAATGCAATCAATTAACCAGTCTTTAGAATGCCACATACATGATTGGCATAAACCTCCTTCAAAGGCAGTAATTAGATTTGCTAGTGAAAAGCAACTGTTATTAACTTGAAATCTTTATCATATCTACTAGAAAATTCAAAATCAGTATAATTCTATGCTCTAATAGGAGTAGAAATAAGATAATAAGATGTCTCCTTAATCTGTCTTCTCCTTCCTTGGCCTCTCTTAAATAGAGCTTTCCTCCAAAGGATGCATCTCTTCAAATGTCCTTTGATTGATATTATTAAAATAAAACTTTAAGTATAACTTTATAATAATTACATAATAGACATAACTAGGGAATCAAATTATTATCAACAAACATAACCATCAATGTGATGATGCCACAATGTGATGATGCCCTTGTGTAATCAATCCATGAAAATGGACACCAATCATGAGCTATACAGTCCAAATGAAGAATGGTGAAGTTGATACTTCATCTTCTATCATAGAGCTAAGTGAGAGTTGTCTACAGTTTTTGAACTCAAGGCAAGATCATGTGCTGATCTTTTCAGAACCATCAAATATAGGGAGTGTCATCTCACCCTTTGTTGTAGATCTATATTGAACTACTGCATAGGTTTTCTTCTTTCTCCCCTTGGCCCACTCTTTAACCTTGCATTATTGTACTATGCAAATGGGATCTGATTTCTAATATACGGATCAAATCTCATGTACTCGTGTTGAAGTCAATTGTAACTTGGTTTGACTTCTAATCTCCCTATGGTGAATCCATGCTAGGCAAAAATGTTGGGTAGAAGGGTTTGGAAGTTTATCCACTTGGAGTTCTATTGTTATTTGTGTAATTTCTATCCCAAATCTATTTCTAATTCCTCCTTTCCCTTGCATTCTTTGATGCAGATCTAGTGTTTTTATTAGTTTTAATAATGTTTTGCATCATATGGAAAAGCATTTGTGTCATTTTCCCTTAACTTTTCATGTAATTCTTCAATTCATCCTCCTGATTTTCCATCTTCTTATCACTGCCTCTAATTGCATTGCTATCATCTTGTGTGGTTGCCTCTATTTTTATTTTCTCTTTTTGAAGACCTTTCTTTGACTAAAGTACATACAAAAAAGTCAACCCTACAAGCTAGTTGTACTTCCTACTTGGATACCACTGTAAAAACCCTTGTGTAAAAACTACCATACTTTCTGATTTAACATTTTCAAATTACTGTTAATAATTCATTGATTCAACTAATTACACCAGCATTGTTTGTATTCATCACAATTTAAATATCACTGATATTTATATGTTTAGATCTGATCAATATTTAGAATCAAACATCAATGGGATGACCAATTTAATTTTTAAATCCACAAACAACAAATATTGTTCAATATAATCAGATTTACTTGGAAATATGAATGTTGTAGACTCCTAGTTATCACATAAAGTACAAAATTTCACACTTCAATATTTATTTCGGAATGTCTATTGTAAAACAACAACAGAGGTTCAATTTTGACTGATATGTTCCTAAATCGCCTAAGATCTGGGGGTAGGAATGTGTTGTAGACAAGGAATTTGAATCAGATCAAGCATAAAATCAAAATTGAGTGGTACTCAAATGGTTTATATGGCTACTTGATATGCCCTTGTAGTTTCTCTTCTACTGGGTATGTATTTTGTTGAACCTAGGCACCATCCCACTGATAAGTAATGGGGAGCTCCTCTCCTAGAGCCTCCTAGCTCTCTCTAAGAATTTTTCTTGGTCTTACTTAGGGTCTCTTTCTCTACCCTAACTATAGGATTCTTTCCTAATCCCCCAATTCACTAGGAGCTCTTAACCAACTTCAAACTCTTCCCTAATCTCTCTTCCATAGTCTTCTTGCATCCATTGCTTCTCTACCTCCTGCCACCCCAATGGTGTTAAATTATCAAGTATTGGTTTCCTAACTCCCCTTAGGTCTAATCCAACCTCTATGGATTCAATTTTATGGATCCTTCACCCATTTTCCAATCAGGCTCCAAAATAAAGTGTATTAGACCTTGTAGCCTTTTTAGGCCTATTAGCCCTCCTAATCACTGGAAAGGGTGATTTTAATCCTAAAAATCCTTAACAAACCTAGAAAAAAATTACATATTCTTTGTGGGTTTTTCCTCCCCTTCAATATTTTCTAGGTCTCTGACTCCTGTCTTGTCCACACAATGGACTTTCACCAAACCGCTAAAAATAAGGGTTTATAGGGCATGATGGCTGGTCTGGTTTCTTGATCTTCTTCCACTGATCTAATGAGCCCCTCTAAACTCCTCCTTCCATAAAAATTTATATACCCCATGCCCCTAAAATCTAGTATCACTGATTGGCATATACAAGTCAACTTGCAACCTCCATTGTTGTTGCACTACTCAGTCACCCTAGCCAGAATTGCTAGTACTCACCTAGGGCCTAATTGTTTTCAAGCTTCCCCTGCACACACACACACACTCCACAAGACATATTTACAAATTATATACAAGGATATAATGTATTCCAAGTGTTCATGGAGTTTGAACAACGGGAACACCAAAGAAAGCCATTCTTTACATGACTGGACTAAAACTGGCCAGTGAACTCATAGAATGCAATAATTTTAATAAAACTTAACCATAAATAACAAATGAATAATATAATGCCACAAAGATCTAATAAATTACATTTCACACACTCTCTATACTTTCATTCAATACATTCAGTCCATAAAAGTGATGGATAATGGCTCTATAGCTTAATTACACTGTAAATTGATCCTTCTCAAATACCAGTCCATACAATATCAAATCTAACTGTTAGATTAGGGTTGAAATCACCTTATATACTTCTATCCCACATGTTTACACCCTTTGGTCAAGATTTGGGCACCATAAGAGCTCATTCCTAAAATCTAGGAAATGTTGTTATGACAACTTTTAAAAGTTGTCACGACAACTTTGAGAACTTTTGTCAAAATGACAATTTCTCCACTTTGACAGTCCAAATTGGTTCCAAACCTTACCAATTGACCTCAAATGACTTAATAACATTAAAAAATTAAAAATATTCCCACTTTGGGACTTTGGTCAACCCTTTGACTTTTGAGTTGACTTTTAGGTTCTAGACCCCTAAAATCAACTAGACCCAACAACACACAAACCCTAATATTTCCTAAATCTAATCACACCTCCAAAACATACTAGGGAATTTATAGATTACTCCTTATTCATGGATGGTTGGTCGAACCAACCTACAACACAAAATGTCTAAAGCTTTTTTTAAAGACCTTAGGGTGCTCCTGCACCATCCTCCCCCTGCAATAAGAAAGTTAAGGTGCCTGTGGTGTCAGGAACTCCTCACTGATTCCATGCTTCTTGAAGTCATTCTCAGCTATCCAAGTGGATTTTGACTCTAGTTTTTGTCTCCACTTCACTAGAGCTCCATATAGACTTTGTGTATTGTCTTCTTCTTCACCCTTGAATCCAATATCTCTTCCACTTGTGGCTTGACTTGTTCCAGAGTCTTGAACTCTCCCATGTTCTTATGAACCTTTGTACTGTACTGCAACTCATCCATATCTTTTCCCTTATACTTGATCAAATCTTTCACATTGAAGATTGGAGAAATTGACATCTCCTTGGGCAACTCCACCTTATAAGAATTAGGCCCATACTTAGCCAATATCTTGCAAGTTCCAATTCTTTTCATTTGTAGTTTACTAGGTATCCCCTTTTGTATTCTTTCCTTATTCAAGAACACCATTACTAACTCTCCCACTTCAAATTGTAAATGTCTCCTTTCATCATCTCTTTTTGCCTTCAACTTTTGATTGGCCTCCATTAAGGTCTTTTGCACTTGCTCATGTAATTCCTTCATGGATTGTGTGAAGTCATCAACATGCCCACTAACTCCTTCATATCTTTTGAGGTCTGTGAGCTCCATCACACCCCTTAGATGTGTTCCATAATCAATCTCAAATGGAATTTTTCCTGGAGTCCTATTTGTGTTATCATTATAGGCAAATTTTGCCTGTGGAATAACTTGCTCCCATCCTTGTCCATATTCCTTTGTCAGACATCTAAGAAAGTTCCCAAGAACTCTATTGATTACTTCATTCTACCCATCTATTTGAGGATGATAGAAAAATCCATGAGATAATTTTTTACCTAATCTCTTCCATATTCTCTTCCAAAAGTGACCCATGAACTTCACATCCCTGTCTGCAACAATGCTCTTTGGTAGGTAAAGAATCCTCACTATTTCCTTGAAGAACAAGTAGGAAATATGGTTGGAATAATTTTTTGTTTTGCGTGGTATGAAGTGACTCATTTTAATAAACATTTCTACAACTACAAAGACAGTGTCTAAACTAGTTGGTGTCCTAGGTAACCCCACTATGAAGTCCTCCATACTTATGCACTCCCGAGGTCTACTTGGCATGGGTAATGGCTAGTAAAGTCCTGCATTTGATGAAGTGCCTTTAGCCTTCTAATATATGCCACACTTCTCCACATATATTCTCACTTCCTTTTGCATTTTTGGCCACCAATAGAACCTCTCCACTAAGTCCAATGTCTTATTTAGTCCAAAATGTCCTCTTAGGCCCCCATAATTTTTCTCCTAAATGAGGTTCTCCCTCATTGAACCTTTTGGAACACAAAGTTAATTGCCTTTGAATAACAACCCATTCTGCAATGTATAGTCTGCAAACTCACTATGAAAGTGATTCTCAAAATCTTTGCACACTTTGTAAATCTTTGAGAAATCTTAATCTCCCTCATATAGGTCCTTAAAACCTTCAAATCATTTAATTTGCAACTAAATCTCTTGGATGGAGAGTAGTATCCTACTAAGGGCATCTGTAAAAAAAAATTTCACCCCCTTCTTATGTTTTATAGTGAAGTTATATGACTCTAGGAACTCCATCCATTTTATGTGCTTTAAGCTAAGCTTGTCTTGAGTGTTTATGTAACTCAATTCTTGGTTATCTGTGAAGACAAAATACTCTTTAGGAAATAGATAATACCTCCACTTCTTTAAGGCTTGCACAAGAGCATATAGCTCCAAGTTATAGGAAGAGTACCTAGACTTAGCCTCATTTAGTCTTTCACTGAAAAAGGCCATAGGCCTGCCTTCTTGGCTTAGGAAAACTCCTACTACAATGTTACTTGCATCACACTCCACAATTAATGGTTTATCAAAGCTAGGAAAAAACAATATAGGCTGAGTAGCCACTTCCTTCTTCAACCTTTCAAACCCCTCATTAGCTACCTTGGTCCACACAAACTTTGTTTTCAATCCTTCTTTTATAGTTTCTAGGACTGGAGCACAAATCTCACTGAACCTCCTAATGAACTTCCTATAGAATTGGGCTAACCCATGGAATCTCCTAACTTCTATTACTATCTTAGGAGTAGGCCTGTTCAAAATAGCCTCTACTTTTTCTTTATCCATTTTCAAGTCACCCTTGGAGACCACAAAACCAAGGTAGACTAACTCTTCTTTCATGAACTCACTCTTCTCAAGGTTTATGGTTATTTTCTCCTCCCACAACTTATTCAACACTAACTCCAAGTGTTTCATATGATCCTCTTTGGTTTTACTGAATATAAGGATTTCATCTAAATAGACAACTACAAAAACTCCTATATAATCCTTCAAGACTTCATTCATCACCCTCATAAAGGTTCTTGGTGCATTGGTAAGCCCAAAGGGCATAACTAACCATTCATACAACCCCTCTATAGTCTTAAATGAAGACTTCCACTCATCACCTTCTTTCATTCTAATTTGATAACACCCATTGTTCAAGTCAATTTTAGAAAAGTACTTAGCACCCCCAATCAATCCATGAAGTATTCTATTCTAGGAATTGGAAATCTATACCTGATAGTTATCTTATTTATTACCCTAGAATCAGTACACATCCTTCACTTACCTCCCTTCTTAGGAGCCAACACCACTAGGATAGCACAAGGGCTGATGCTTTTCCTAATCAATCCTTGATCCAACAACTCTTGCACCTGCTTGGCTATCTCCTTGTTTTTCTCTAGTGTCATCTTATATGCAGCTTTTGTTGGCAAGGACGCTCCTGGCATGAAGTCAATTTGATGACTTATCTCCCTCTTTGGTGGTAGTGAAGATGGTGTATCCTCACAAATTATATCCTTGAACTGATCCAATAGTTCTCTCACCTCTTTTTGCATAGGTGCTTGCTTATGAGTCTCCTCCTACTTTGGCTTTACCAAGATTGCATAACCAAATTATTCAAATTTCATATCCCTTAGGAATTATTTTCCATTCATTAACATGGCACTAGATTCTTCCTTCTCCACTATGTCCTCTTCTATATTCAAAGACTGTATTTTGCAAGTTACCTGATTTTTCTTGAAGGAGTACTTGTTATCTTTCCCATTATGGACAGCTTATCTATCATACATGGTCTTCCAAGCAACAAATGGCAAGCATCTATTGGAAACACATCACATAGTATCCTATCTTGATACTTTCCAATGGAAAATTCTACCCACACTTGTTCATTCACCAATATTTTTTGACCTTTATTCAACCATGTAACTTAATAGGGACACACATGTGGGATTTTAGTGACCTTCAACTTCTCTACTTCCTCCTCAGATATGACATTTCTTTTGACCCTGAATCAATGATCACCTTGCACACTTTTCCCAATATCTTGCACTTCACTCTGAAAAGAGCCCTCCTCTGCTTGTGCTCATCTTTGGTGGGTGTCTTGATTAGGATTCTTCTCAACATAAGGTGTTCTCCTTTCTCTAAATCTAGACTCACCTCTGATTGTTTAGAGCAATCTTCTTCTTTGACATAAGCTATCTTATTCTCCCCTTGTGAGGATTTTGGTTTATCCAAACACCTATATACAGGATGCCCCATCTGTCCACAATTGTAACATTTCATGGAAGAAGAGTGATAGCTTCTCCCAAAACCTCCTGATCTTCCTCTGCCACTATTGTAAGAACTTCTTCCTCTGTTATTGTATCCACCCCTACTGCTTGTTTCTTTTTTTTTCTCTGAATATCTAGAGTCACTTTTTCCTCTACTATCACTGTCTCTTCCACTTGAACCTCCTCTATGGTCACCTCTATTGTATCTACCCCTTCCTCTACCTCTGGAGCTAGAATCATGCCTCTTCTTGAGTTTCTCTTCCACTTTCAAAGCCATTTGAAAAAAAATATGAATGGAAGTCAGGGTAAAGAGACTAAGCTCTTCTTGAATATTCCACCTTAGTCCATTAAGGTATCTTGTAACTTTGATGCTCTCTATCTCCTGGATTCTTGATCTAAGACAAAGTTTTTGAAATTCTTTGGTATAGGGTGGCACATCTAGGTTTTTTTTCCTAGGGTTCTGCCTCTTCTTATGTAGTTGAATGTCATATTCTTCTAGAAGGTAATTCTCCTTCACCTTTCCAACCATTGTCTTCCAGTTTGATATGGGCTTCTTTCCCTCTTTCTCCCTTTCTTCATGCAAGAACTTCCACCATGTGAGTTCTTGCCCTCTTAGCCTTGATTTGGCTATCTTCACCTTTTGTGCTTCTATAATCCCATCACACTCGAAGTGATTCTACATCCCTTCAAGCTATTTCATAACCATTTCAGTGTCCATCTTACCAAAGAATACCGGTATTCCTTCTAGAGCCTTCCCACTCAATGCCTTGAGTTCTTTGATGAATGGGTCCTCAGGTAGAAGAGGATTAGGCTCTAGTTTTACTTCCTCTTCTACTAGTTTCTTTCCTTTTTCTATCCCTTCATGCATTTCTTCTCTCAACTTACTGGCAATCTCTACCACTTCTTCCATCTTGATCTTCATTTCCTCCATTGCTTCTTCAAGAAGACTATTCTTGATTTGTTGCTCTGACAAATCCTTGGCCAACTCTAAATTGGTCACCATGATGTTCACACCTATGGATTCACTCCACTCTGACATGCACTAATTCACTCCCAAGCCTTTTCAAGCCTCTAATACCAATTTCATGGGGAGCTCCTCTCCTAGAGCCTTCTAGCTCTCTCTAAGGCTTTTTCTTGGTCTTCCTTAGGGTCTCTTTTGGTGCACTAATTAGAGGATTCTTTCCTAATCCCCTAATTCACTAGGACCTCTCAACCAACTTCAAACTCTTCCCTAATCTCTCCTCCATAGACTTCTTTCATCCATGGCCTCTCTACCTCCTGCCACCCCAAGGGTGTCAAATTCTTAAGGATTGGTTTCCTAACTTAATAACATTAAATACTTAAAAATCTTTGCACTTTGGGACTTTGGTCAACCCTTTGACTTTTGAGTTGACTTCAAGGTTCTAGACCCCTAGAATAAAATATAATCATTTATATATACAAATTATTTCTTTTTTCTAAAAGACTATGGAAGAAATTTATGTATATTAGACAATCACCTGGCCTCTCCAATATTAATAGAAGCATCATTCTAACCTGAATATGTTGCTAGCTGCACAAGATCATTTAACTTCTAGACCATTTATCTTTCAAGAAAAATAGAAACATATTTAACTTTCTCTGACAGTAAGGACTACAATCACACATGTGATAGCATATACAAAATTCTAAAGGAAAATCTCCTCCAGTCGATTGTCCTCCACTTCGATTATCTTTTCTTTCAATTGCTGGTATTGATCATCATCTGCTGGAAAAAGTTTCGAGGTATTATAAA
This sequence comes from Thuja plicata, assembly GCA_018584345.1. NCBI lineage: Eukaryota > Viridiplantae > Streptophyta > Pinopsida > Cupressales > Cupressaceae > Thuja > Thuja plicata. Next base: position 2,602,119 of record MU224214.1, read on the forward strand.
CTACTACAATTGAATTCTCACAATCTTGATCCAACGAGAGAGTTTGTGCAATTACTACAGCTTCCATATGATCTGCCAAATGAAGTTGCTGCTAAATTTTCTCTTTGTGCTTCTCTTCCTCAACATCACCCATCATAATTTTTGTCTTCTTTTGTTCTCAATTTACAACTGCAATAGAATAATCTAACTTTGAGGAAGCTTTTGATTCCTTCTTCTCACCATCACTCTCAATATGTGTAGTGGCAAGGGCCACAACAATCCCATTATCAACACTTGATTGTGTTTCATTTTAACAGACTCCATTTTGTTCACCCACATTAGTTGTATTCTCAGATACCTTTGGTTCATAATATAAATTTAGTTTTGTCTTTGTATATTCTTCTTGATCTTCCTTACTGCCACCACCTATTTTTTAAATTGATTATGTTACTTGAACTTCCTGGTAATCCAAAGTTTGTATCATTTTGTGGAGTTATTTTGATGTAGAATCCCTTTCTAGCATGACATAATTTTGTGCATTTGATATGATCGATTCTTCATTCGATTGATTCCATACAGTTCTCAGGCTATCATTCACTTTGTCTTCATTGGGTATAACATGGATGATAATGGGAAATTCTTGTGAAAGGGCTTTTGAGTGTTCTACAATTTCTGAACTCCCTCTTTTTTTATATCTATTTTCAGTTTTATCTTCTTCAAATATGGTAGCATCCTGTATAATCCCTAACAAGACCAAGGGTTACATAAAGAAGGAATAGAGAAATTCACTAAGATAGATCATGCCTAACACAGTATTAAAGAGTGGTGCTTAAATAGTAAGCCATAGTAGAGAAAGCTAAGAAGAGTAGATCCAAGGTTTAGCCAACTATAAAATGAGATGAAAAATAGTGCAAATGATGCTGAAAAGATAAGGTTTTATATAAAGGAAACAAAGTATAAAAGTAGTGAGTAATGAAGACCATGAAAACCAAAAATGATATAAATGAGTAGACTTAATTAAAATAGTGTTCATGGTATATCATGATATGATTTATAACAGTGATATATTGCATGCAAAACAATGGAACATATAGAAAAGTCATTACATTCATACATATAGTAGCTATCATCAAGATTACTTTCATAAGGAATCATGGACAACATTAGAAGGGACAACATTGAAGACTAAGAGTAGTGAGAAGACACATCAATGACAGATGTATGAGCACTATTTTTGAAGAGTAGTGATTTCCTGAAGATATAGAACAAAGACATTGAAAACATTGACATCAAAAGAGGTTGAGGCACTATCATAAGAAGAGATAGAACCAAATATATTTAAAAAAATAGCATTAGTATTATGAAACGACAATCCAAAGCACATTATGATAGATCTTGAAGGAAAAATTTATATCCTAAACAAAGACAAATATTCAATATAACATAGAAGTGATGTTCATTGTATGATGACAAGTTGTAAACTCAGACGTTAATGTAAGGGACATAGATTCCATAAAAATGGTCATGTTTGATAACAATGAAATGAAGGAGACTGAGATCAATAGTGTCATTAGGATCAAAACAAGAACATCACTAGACCTATTACGATGAGTAATAGTCTTTTCAGTAATAGTAAGATCAATGGAAGAAAAGACAGTAAAATGTCAGCATGTGATACAAAAAAAAGGAGTGAAAAGACAAGAGATAAGGATCAAGAGGAAAATTAAAAAGTACTTAGAGAAAATGATTCAATTGCCAAAAAATTAACAGAGAAAATGATATTTGATGTCTCATATAAGCCAAGATATTGTTATTAAAAAACTATGATACATGGACTGTTACAAATAAATAATGTGTTAAATATATAAAGACAATATCAAGAAATTTTAAGAGAAAATCAATAACAATTCAAGTGATGAACAAAGGATCTATCATGTAGATACAACATTTGGACCTCAGTTCAAGACCCCACATGGGTTAGACATCTATCAAGGGGAGTCTTGAGGCTATTACTTTCAAGTTTACTTCAGTTTTGACCCTCTTTTGGTGGTATTTTCTCCTTTGTACAATATTCATTCTATATCTTCATGGTCACTATTCTAACTTTGGGACAACATTTTAAATCACCCGTATTTTACATCTTTTTTGGTACTCTTCACCACTATTTTTATTTGTATTCAAGACTGCCTCTTTATTTTCAACCTACATTTTGACAGTGACCTTTCTACAACATTGTTCTGATTTATTTTGATCTTTTTCATGGATCACTATTATGAATTATTACAACCTTTACTAGCACTATCACCTGTTTTGAAAATTATATGCTACTATTTTGTGCCCTTTCTCTCTTGGCTTCGCATTCACTTGTAAATTCAAAACTCTCATCTTCAAGAGTTATGTATTCCTTTTTTTAAGTAACCAATTGATCCTCTCCCTAGAGTGCCTAGGGGGTGTCCTTTCATGTACTAAAGGATTTAATATCATTCAATAATTCAAAATATTTATTATTCTCTTACTTTGTATGATTTCCCCAGGGAAAATATGACTTATGCAGAATAACCACTTGTTTTAATTGGTGGTGTTACTATCAATAGTTTGATTACTGCATAATCAAGTGCTTTCAAATATGCCACCTATTTTTACTGCTAGTTTCATTTCTAACACTTGTGTCCACCTTTATTTTCATGGCCATATAGTAAATACTCCATTAGAGACCTTTTGTTGACTAATTTTGACTGATAGACAAAGGGTATTTAAATTTTCTTGATACTTATAAAGCATAGGTCCCTTCTGAGAGGCTTTTGGTCCCATAAAATTTTAAAAGTTGACGAGGTATTGGAAGATATTTTTCACTCTCTCCTCGAAGTCCCATTTTTCTTGGCTGGGCATGAACCCCTTGAGAGAAACCCGCCAAAATTCTTGTGGTCTTCTTTTAGTCTATTAAACTGTTTGCAACACCAAATCAACCTATAGAAATCCTTGAGAATCCAAGATGGAATCTTCAATTGAGGGAAGCAATTAACCACCTTCATCCTAATCAAGCATGAATGGCTCATATAGGTGTAGTTTTTAACAAATTACTATTGAGTACATGGAAAACTTAATATCTATTTAGTCTTTCTGAATCTGGATGCACTTTGTACTTGACACAAAATTCACAATATTTACATTACTGCAATCTCCCAAACTATTTCATGCTGAACTCAAGCTCCCCTGTAGATTTAATACCATCTTGTTTTCCATGATACTTTATTTTTATCTCCACACTATAATATATTTTCCACCTTTTATCATACATTGTTATCATTATTTGCTTCCTATACAATTACAATTTATATAATTTACCGTTTATATGTATGGTGATTGTCAGATTGATCTTATAAGTACCTTTTGCATAGCCACATAGCATCTGATATTTTATTTACATACATTTATAACACCTTAATAAATTTTGAGAACACCATGACCTTTTTGGCTTGTATCAACAATGAAGCTTATGTATATCCTTTGTTTTTTCAATGTTAAATATACACTTCTGCATTGAATGATTATTGTTAATTGTTATGATATTATTGATTGGTCACCTATTTTTGATCCATACTATTTTAAATTTCAAATGTTTGTACTCCTATCCGCACAAATATTGACATGACTATTATTATTTTATTGATATCTTTCGTGAAAAATGGATGCTAAATAAACTGAACATGTTATTGTCCCATCCTTCTTTGTAACTACATTTTGTCCTCTAAAAAACTAACACATTGTCAAATGTTATGGATAGGTTTAAGATTTATCATTTCTTAGTCTTTTAAGACTAACATTATTTTTTGTATTGCAGCTGCAGGAAAGATGACCAAGGTTTATATAATATTGAATCCTCAGCTTTCAATCTAGCACATACTTCCTTGTATGAAGGTAATTTGATTTGTACAAGCTATACTTTCATGGGAATTATTTATACTTGTTTTAAAAATTGTTGTAATTTCACTTCTATTGTTTAGTTGTTCATGAAGTTAGATTTGTCTTTACAGGACTTGTCAATAGATTATTCACAACATGTCCATTCTTCCTTGGCTTTTGTTATCATGAGTATAGCTCCTATTTTGGAGAAGGTAAGATTTGATTTGGTATATTGTATCTTATGCTCATCTTTTTGCATTCTATAATTGCTATAAAACATTTTGTATGATATTCAAATTTAATATGTTGTGGTAAAAAACTTTAGTTTCTAAGTTTTGTTATTTATTATTACCTTATCATTAGACCACCATAGAGCCATAGTCCTATGAGTATGGGAAAATGAATTTTTGAATACTTCAGCCTATGCCAGCCAGTGACCATAAATCTTCTGTAGCAGCAATACTTAGATAGTAGTTTCATAGTTTTCTTATTTTTCGAGGACCTATGCTTATTCCATGTTAGAATTGTGTGTTGACAGAAATGCATATGACCATCTTATTGGTTATCAACTCTTACCTAAAGATACATTGGAAAATTTAACCATAAATTCTACTAGATGAGTTCATGTCCTAAATGCATACTACTGAATTTGTACCTACAACATTCATTAAAAATCTGAGGGATTATTGAGACCTAGTCACATTTTACATTTTCATGGTTTTACACTGATCAGCCATATATTACTCATTAGTCATTTCTTTAATATTATTATGGAATTGGTGATGTGCACTGATTTTTTCTTTGAGGCTCTCTCATGCAATGCATTTTTTTATTATTTGTAGGAGGCAACAATTAAACAAATGCTTCCTATTTTTCTTGCACTCCTAAAAGATGAATTTCCAGATGTTCTGCTTAACATAATAAGTAAGTTGGATCAAGTTAATCAGGTATCTTCTTTGTTCTAGCCATCCAAATTTTATAGTGGGTTGATACCTATTTTAAAAATCATGCTATTCAACTAAGAATGAGAAATCAAGAAAGAGCTTATGTCTGAACATTAATCAAATAATTACCATTACAGGACTAAAAGCAAGAGACATGAATTGGTATGGGAGTCAACTATTGTTGTACAGTTAAAGTATCTAGGGATTACTATATGATGGACTGTTTGATTAATGCATACTCTTTTAGTTCCCTAGTTTTTTTTCAATTTTTAGCATTTCAATATGTTACTAGATAAAATTTAGAGTTGACATGATGTCTATTAGTCCCTTCAACAAATTCTGACCTAGGACAATAAGGTAACATTTATTGTTTCTATTGATGAATGTTGATGCATAGTGAGTCAACGATAGGAGTGGATGTGAGAAGATCCTTAGAGTTTTTTAAAAGTTTCTTACATGGTAGGAAGAAGGGGAAACATATTATAAGTTTGTTTAACATGACTGTTATAATGAATGGGATGAGTAATTGTCATGAGTAATGTTGATAGGAATGACAGTGGGATATTGGCATGGGGTTTGAGAAATGAGTGGTGTGAGGGTTGAGAGTGGGGATTCTTTAAGGGTAAAGAACACGAAGGGTTTCTATGTTAAAAGGTATTTGGACCCTAAGTCAAGTTCTGGCCCAAGGAATAGTCTAGGTGTCCATAGGGGTTGCGATTGGACAATCTAAATATGGAATGCTGACATGATTAGTTTGTGATAAAGAATGGAGATGGCTTTAATTTGTAGAGGGGTGGTGGATCTATGTGAAGGATAATACCATAAATAGGTCTTATCATACAAGGATTTTAGGTTAGGGTTCCTTTTGATAACAAGTTTACTAGGACAATGTTTATGTGGGTAATAGAGAATTCTACTCTTTCAAAAAGATTGCAACGAGTATAGGCTAAAATGAAAAAGGATATTTGTCTTATATCTTACTAGTCAGTATCCAAAGGTACTTAATTACACTTCTACTAAATCTCTATGGTGCCACTGTACTCAAAACATCGGACTATATAGTCATATAGCACAAAGAATCATTATTTTTACTTTAATTCCTAACCTTTCAACAATGTTCCTTTCTCCAATATGGGAACGATTAGAGTATCAGTAGGGTCAGTAAGGTCTTTGGATACCTCAACTAAAATTTGTCCTATCCTTAAAGTTCAGGCTTTGCAAGGACTGCATTTACACACAAAACACAATATCTCTACCTTACTTCTGTCTGCAGCAACAGTCAATTTTTCTTTCAATGCCAATAAGGAACAAGGAACCAAGACTCCTTCTACTAGTTTCAAGACCTTCTAACACCACAAACTTTCCCTCATAACAGTATTTGACATATTTTCTTTTGAATTATTCTCATATCCATTTACTATCATAACCCTTGAACTATAGATGAAAAAACTTGAAATCATGTTTAATGAAAAGTACTAGTATACATGGTATGATTATTCTTTAAAGGGTACTAGCTCAATAGAAGAGAACCTACTTTACAATTATGAGGATGGTGGTTTGATTCCATCGTGCCCTAATATGACTAAATATATGACTAAATTAATGACTAAATAAATGACTAAATATATGACTAAATAAATGACTAAATAAATGACTAAATATATGACTAAATAAATGACTAAATAAATGACTACATAAATCACTAATTCAATAACCAAATCAATGACCAAATAAACGGTCAAATAAATGACCAAATAAATGACCAAATCAATAACCAAATAAACGGACAAATAAATGACCAAATCAATGACCAAATAAATAACCAAATAAATGACTAAATAAATGACCAAATAAATGACTAAAATAATTTAGTCATAAATTTTTTCATGAGATAAATGACTGGCAATAAACTACCATTGATCACGTGACCAATTTTGGTTATTTATCTATAATTTTTGGTAGTTTATTTGGTCATATATTGCTTATTTGTACTAGTGATCCATCTCTTTACTTTCTTCTGTGTTTAATTCAACTAAAGTGACATCCTCATTATCATTGATAATAATGTGCTCTGGGCTCGATGTTGCCTCTTTTTCTTCATTGTGAGGCTTTTTGGTAAGTGCTAATACTCTCTCAGGGCTTGTATCATCTTTAGGTACATTGAGTATTTTTCTCCAAGCATCATCAATTTCTTTATCAAGCTCAATTAAGCTTCCCAATTGTACTTTGTAGGCTCTCAATTTTGCTGAGAACTTCTTTGAATGTAACTTCATCATTTCATCAATTTATTCCATCTTTGACTTGGGTGGCATAATAGAAACTAGGGATCTTTTCGTTATCTGTTTCTCAGATTTTAGTACATATGTCCACCTTTATGATAACCTGTCTAGAAGTTCTTGTGGCATAATCTTATCAAACTATACAGGTATATATTTGATTATACACATTTCCTATATGATGGCTTCTTCTATCTTATTTTGATCCTCGGGTTTCAGAGTTAGCCATTGTCTAACCTTAGGATTAGATATTGTGCCTGGCCTAATGATTGATGTGGAAATATCATCAATTGTGGTAGGAAATTTGTTCTTTATAGGTTGTTCATCTTGTTTAGTGTCTTCCTTATCTTCCTTGCTTCAGATTAATCTCCTTCTCCTCTTTGGTTTTGATGTTTTCCCAGTTTGAGGTTTTTTTTTATAATTTCTCACTTGTCCTTTCTTAACTGGTGATGAGCTTGCATATTTGGTTGTTTGACTCCTTGTTCTTGATGCAACAGTTGTCATTAGTTTCTTTGGGGGTGGTAAATTAGACTTTGTTAACTTAGAGTCACTCACTTGTTCACCTTCACCAACAAGGGACTGTCCCTTTGTGACTTCTTATTGTTTTGGTTCTTCTTCATTAACTGATAACATTTTTTCAACTGTCTTTACCATTTTGGTATACTTTTTATCTATCCTTTTAACAACTAGGCCTTAGCTTCTTCATATGTGCTAAATATTGGTAGTGATTTATCCAGTGGGTCATTCAACAATGCTTCAATAGCATTTGTTTGTTGATTTATGTTTACCTCATAGTCAAGTGGTGCTAACCATATTTTCGTCAGTACAGTTGGTTTGATCAAAGTTGTATCGGTGTCCACCATGAAGCAAATATTATCTTTATATTGATCGACCAGTTGTTCTAGTATCCTCATCCTTTTCTTCATTTTTTACTTGAATCCATTGAAATATGCATCCATAACTGCTATAAAGTTGTCCTCTAGTGACTTAATGAATTCACTAATTTGAACTATCACTGGTCGGGTAGTGTCCCAATTAACATTACCGACAGATGGGAAGAAGTCTTGAAAGTGGAAAAATATGCGCATGAAGAGTGAACCAAACTTACATGAATTAGATTTTGCTAATCTAATGGTCCTCATGTTCTCATCTAGTTGCTTCAGTAGAAGCTCGAATAGATCCAACTAGATCCTTCTTCACAATCTTTTGGGCAATGTCAATCGCTCCACATGAAATACTATTCATTCTACTAGCTTGGAATATCTTGTATCCCAGCACACATGCACTGAATTTCATTTCTGTATCAGTGGTGGATTTTACCTTCAATCCTCTGCCATCTCATACTACATTTGTCTTCTTTTCTATGTCGGGGTGAGCAGGATGTTTGAGTGGTTTTTCCTTGTCTATTACTAGATAACTGGTCACTACATGTATACCATCCTTAGTGATATGTTTTAGCTCATCCAACCACATCTTTTGGTCATGTACCCAGCTAAAAACTATCTGGATCCACTAGGTCTTGAACTCCTTCAGGAACATTAGGGCATTTGGCAGCCCTTTCAATTTGATGTGTTTATGTTCATCCTTGATGGTTCCGTCTGTGCAAAGATTCTTATAAGCCTCCTCAACTTCCAGATCTCTGATTTCTACAACTTTGTTGTGGATATATGCTCAAACATCCTAGATTAGAAAAACCATAGGTGGTATGCTTGAGAATGCACTAGCATCATCAGTTTGTGAACCTATTTCTAGATAATATTTGTATTTTCACTCTTTACATGTAGTGTTCTTGATTAGGTTGACATTTCTTATCTTTGGCACTCTTGATCTTGGAAGCTCGAGATTTGGTTGCCATTATTTCTGGAAATTATAGATTTTCCCGTAAATAGACTGTGAGCTTGGTGAGTCTTTAGTTACTCACTTCACCTATTTTAGATGTTGTGGATCTATCTAAATGCTGTGAGTTTTCTTGTGATTCGCTCTACAATCGGGTCATTGTTCTTCGCTCTTAATCACACGGTGAGTGAATGAGCTATTTCATCGCATTTTTATAGATGATACCCTAAGTGGTGTAATTAATACTTTTACATAATTCTTGGTGTTCAAAGATAGAGTTACTTGGGGAACATACCAACTTTATCCTTGGTGAGAATGTAATTCTCAAGGCAAGTTTCAACTCAATTGATCTTTCACACGTTCACCGAAGGATCTCTGTATATAGAGAAGACTTCACTGTCTTTTTACATGATTAATGAGGATGCTCAGTTTACATTAATAACTTGGATTTTGTATATTCACTAATGATTCTTGATATGTATTGACTGATGAGATTTGATTCACAAATTCATAACGAGTAATTCCATAGTACATCTTTATTTATGTTAGTTTGGCATATTATCAATGTATAATGGAACTTATGTTAAATATAACTTGGTTTAGTCTAGCTCCATACTCACTTGTTCTACTTAGGTGGGGGTGGTGATATCACCAGATGCATTGGATAAGGTGTTACCAATTTTATTTCTTGGTCCAGCATCATCAGTGTTTGTAGCTTTCCTCCACATTTTGTTTCTCATCTTTTTGATGTCTTCAATGGTATTTCCATTGGAAAAAATGCTTCTCTCTGTCACTCGGTCTCTGTAGTCCTTACTTAGATGACCAACCCTATGACAGTGTAAGCATTCCATTCTAGGGTTATTCATGCTTTTAGACCTTCTCATCCATTTTCTCATGCAGTTGGTAGCTATGTGTCCATATCTACCACATGTTCTGCAATTTGTCCATGTATTGTAATCCCAAAAATATGAGTTACCGACTCTTTTTGGTTGATAAGCATTTTATTTTTCTTTTGTCTTCCATTATTTCTTTTCTTCATCTTCCATTCAAGAGATGTGTGCGCATGCATTTTGCAAGTGGAACAATATTTTCCATGTAGGTTTCATTATTTGGTTGTCTCACCTTAGATTTACATTCATATGCTTTATGTCATTTCTTGTTACAGTTATAACAATAGCCTATAAATGTAGATGTGGATTTAGGAATATCTTTAGCTTTTCTCCTACAAACATTTGATGTGTGGCCTAGTTTTCCATAGTGATTTAATGATTACTTCCTTGGTCTTTGATTTGTGTAGACATCATTTAGATCAGATTGATTTGATGATTCTCCATGCTCGGTATACCCTAGACCGGTATTATTGTTGACTCTTCTTTGTCCATCTAGAAAATCAACCATTATTTTGGTACTCTCTTTAGCTTTCTTAATCATATCATTGTGTTGTTGCTGAATCCTTACTTCATGCTTCAGTTTTTCATTTTTCTTCTCTTAGCTCACCAATAGCTTCTATTTTTCCAAAGAGTTCTATGCTCATTCGGATTGCCTCCTAACTCATAAGAACTATTTTATTAGTGATCTCAAGGTGATGTTTAGTAAGTCTTTGTATTCCTAATTCTCTCTTGTATCTTTTTAGTGATCTTCCTTCTGTCATCAATAGCTAGTGTTCTTTCTTTTTCAGCTTGTCTAGAATTATTCATAACATCAATCATCCTTACCATCTGTGTCTCTTGACAGATTTTATATATCTTTACTTTCTCTGTCAGATGTTGATTGATTTCATTCACACTTGTGATGTTTCCTTCAAAGGTGTCTGATGTATTGCTAGATGTAGATCCCGATGACTCAAATAAATCCGGTATCTTTTCTTCATGATAGTCTATTTCATCGCACTGAGATGCCATAAAATTTCTTTCATCCAATATCTCTCTCATATTAATTCTAGTTTCTTTGTATTTCTCATAGCTTGGATATGTATCTCTAATGTCTGATTCTCAATACTCTTATCTAGCTTATACCTTTCCATTGTATGATGTTTTCTCTCAAGTGATTTAAACTTTTCCAAATAAGAGATCAAGCTTTGATACCAATTGTTTGAATAATGGAATGGCGTGTACTAAGAGAGGAGGGGTGAATCAATACCCTTAATTTTTTTATCAATTAACCTTAATCCTTTAGTAATCAATTCCTTGCATTATCGACCATATGTGTTATTCTATCTTTGCGTATTTAATATTAGATCATAAACTTAATTTGCATGAAAACATTCATAGAAATATTTATGAAATGTAATGAAAAATGACACAAGATTTGGTAACGCAGAAAACCCTTGTTAAAAGTTAAAAAATGCAATGGGGATGAAACCCATAAAACTTCACTATCTACAAAATGAAAGGGGTCGGTTAAGGCTTACAAGTTTGATCACTTATGATGATCTTACCCTATGAGGAGTAAAATGTTTAGATTGGTTAAGGTCTACTCTGTTAAGAGATTTAGAAACACCATTTAGTGTGCACTTGGTTAAGAGATTTACAATAGGATTTTTAAATCCACCATCTTAAAGGATTTGTTCTATTTGCTACACTTGTTAGAATGTAGTAAAAAATATTTATTGACCCTATTAAATGCAATCTTGAATTGCTGAGTATAAATCCTTTAAAGTTTACAATATGATGCATCACCTATAGTGATTGATTAATACCTTTATCCTGCTTGATAGCCTTCGATCTTGTTCTTTATAACTGATTTGATATTTTGTTGTGCTTCTGTATAGAAATCTATATCTGATCCATAGATGTGCTCCTCAGCTAAAATAATCATCACATCCTCTTGTTCTGATTGATTACACATCTATTTATACACTGAATTGACCTAAATAAGTTTCACACTTTACAATGTTAACTCTATGATCAAAGTTTTACAACTTGACCATGATCTCCTAGCGTGCATGTTTTTAATCAGTTTGATTTATTAAAAAAATTACATTTTCTTTACTTGTCCCTCAAGAAAATGTTTTTAAGGTAAGATTTAAAGATAAATATAAAACTTAAGTGTTTTATCTGACGTGTAACTCAGATCTAGATTTCTCATAATAAATTTGTCTCTCAGTAGACCGGTGCTTGGGTTTCTCTATAGTATTTCCTTGGTGATGTCTCTATTAACATTTTGCTTCTTGGTTTCCTCTGTAGACTGACTATTGGTGTTCACTGTGAACTTGTTTGTCAGGTTCCTCTATGAACTCCTCTATTGGGTTACTCTTTAGGTTGTGTCGTTGGTTTACATTGTAACCTGTCTGTCAGTGAAAAATAGTTTTGGTGACCTCTGTAAACTATTGTGTCAGGTTGCACTATAACTTCTCGTTTGGTGATCATGTTACCGACAGTTCAAAAAATGTTTCCTTTATATACTAATGGAAAAATATTATCATTAGAGAGGGTTTGTGAGGAGCTATTAAAGGTAGCATGGTCTATCTAATATTTTGATTTAAGTAATATTTTATTTTTATTAAGTTACTAATGAATGAAAAAGAACTTAATTCATTCATTATTCCTACTTGCAAAGAAAAGAATTAAAAAATGCTAAAGTTTATAAGAGGCAACCCTTCCATTACTTCAATGACTTAGCCTGCATTATGGATAATGGCATAGCTAAAGGTATCGTAGCTACAACAGATCAAGAGACAGAAGAAGGCCACCCTATGGCTGAGGGTGTTGATCGAGATTATGAAGAGGATATCTCTATCCACCAGTACAAAAACAACAATATATGATTAAATAAACTACCAAAAATTGTAGATAAATAACCAAATTTGGTCACGTGATCAGTGGTAGTTTATTGTTAGTCATTTATCTCATGACCAAATTTATGACTAAATTATTTTAGTCATTTATTTGGTCATTTATTTAGTCATTTATTTGGTCATTTATCTTGTAATTTATTTGGTCATTTATTTGCCCGTTTATTTGTTCATTGATTTGTTCATTTATTTGGTCATTTATTTGACCGTTTATTTGGTCATTGATTTAATCATTGAATTAGTCATTTATTTAGTCATGTATTTAGTTATTTATTTAGTCATTAATTTAGTCATATATTTAGTCATATTAGGGCATGATAGAATAAAACCACCATCCTCCTACTTGTAAAGTAGGTGCTCTTCCTTTGAGCTAGGACCCTTTAAAGAATAATCATACCATGTATACTAATACTTTCCATTAAACATGATTTCAAATTTTTTCATCTATAGTTCAAGGGTTATGATAGTAAATGGTTATGACAATCATTCAAAAAAAAATATGTCAAATAATGTAATGAGGAAAATTTTTGGGTGTTAGAAGGTCTTAAAAATAGTAGGAGTCTTGGTTCCTTGTTCGTTATTAGCATTGAAAGATAAATTGACTGTTGCTACAGACAAAAGTAAGGTAGAGACATTGTATTTTGTGTGTAAATGCAGTCCTTGCAAAGGCTAAACTTTAAGGATAGGACAACTTGTAGTGGAGGTATCCAAATACATTAGTGACCCTATGGATTCTTTGATCATTCCCATATTGGAGAAAGGAACAATGTTGCAAGGTTAGGAATTAAGGTAAAAATAGTGATTCTTTGTGTTGCATTACTGTATAGTTTGATGTTTTGAGTACAGTAACACCATAGAGGTGTATTGGAAGTGTAATTAAGTACCTTTGGATACTGAATGGTAAGATATAAGACAAATATCCTTTTCATTTTAGCCTATACTCCTTGCAATCTTTTAGAAAGAGTGGAATTCTCTGTTATCCACATAAACATTGTCCTGGTAAACTTGTTATCAAAGGAACCCCAAACAAAACTCCTGGTATGATAAGACCTATTTATGATATTTTCCTTCACATAGATCCACCATCCCTCTACAAATTAACACCATCCCCATTCTTTATCATAAACTGACCATGTCAACATTCCCTATTTAGATTGTCCAATCCCAACCCCTATAGACACCTAGACTCTTCCTTGGGCCAAAACATGACTTAGGCTCCAAATACCTTATCACATAGAAACCCTTCTTGTTCTTTACCCTTAAAGACTCCCCACTCTCAACCCTCACTCCACTTGTGTCTCAAACTCCATGAAAATATCACACTTTCATTCCTATAAACATTACTCATGACAATTAATCATCCCATTCATTATAACAGTCATGTTAAACAACCCTATAATATGTTTCCCCTTCTTCCTACCATGTAAGAAACTTTAAAAAAATTATAAGGCTCTTCCCACACCCACTCCTTGATGACATTAATTTTTCCATTATTACACTTAGTGAAAAACATTAATAGAGATCAGCGGCAGACTACAGAGATCATCAACAGACTACAAGCATTATTGGTAGACTACAAGCATTACCGACGAATAGTAAGCATACCCGATAGAACACAAAGGTCATGAGAAAATTCTAAGTATGGAATTGACTGATGAACACTAACAAGTGTTGCATCGACGAAGTGAACACGACATCACCAATGGGTCAATAACATAATATTGAGAACATTACCGATGACACAGTTTTGAGAACAAAACTGACAGAACAGAAAATGCATACTCGACAACTAGTTTAAGAAAGGAACACTGATGACAAAGAACACCGACCATCAGAACTAACAGTCAGTTAGAGAACCCGCAAAAAGTGGATCTGAGTTTTAGACGACAGATAAAGCGATGTAATTATATTTATAGATTTTTAATTTGTTTTAAATAATAACTTGAGGGTTAAGAAAGCTTTATGTAAATGTTTTAAAGCATCCCAATGGATCTAAAACATATCTAACTAAAGATCAAGGTCAAGTTGTAAACCTTGGATCTAGAGTTAACTTGCAAAGCATGAATCAAGAATTGAGCCAAAATGTATTATTAATAGATTTTCAACTCAATTGTGAGTTATGAATTCATTATTGTTGATAGCCACGAAGAGCATCTAAGGAGTAGAAGGTAGAATTTATGCAAAGTTCAAAAGCAAATCACATCAGTTGTCAAGAACACACAGAGGCTACCGACGAGCAGATAAAGGTATTATTCAATCATGGAAGGATGATTACTTATATGTATGAAGCTTAATAAGATCTGTTATCAGCAATTAAAGATTGCATACATCATCAGATCAAAGACTTATGTATTTGCATTCTAACAAGTGCATCAAATCTAAAATCCTTTTGTAGAAGGTGGACTTAACCATTCTATACAAATCTCTTAACAGAGTGCAGACTTAACAGTGTTGCTAAAGCTTCAAATGAAGTAGATCTTAACAGGTCTCCACTATAATACTCCTAATAGTGTAGGTCATCAGAAGTGACCAATTCTAAGCCTTAACAAGCCCCTTCTTATCTACAAATAGTGAATTCTTATGGGTAACAATCCCCACCGTAGTTTTTACTTCCTAAAAAGGAGTTTTCTACGATATCATATCTTGTGTTATGTGTTATCTATTTTCATGAATGTTTCTATCATGGTTACATACTAAAGAACTTATGATATGATTGCATATACATAAAGAAAGATGAATAGTTAGATAAGATAATTTACAAACTGATGATGAAGGGTTAATGGGCTAACCAAGAAAAGTTTTAGAGGTACTGATTCACCCCTCCCCTCTCAGTACATCATTTGAATATAATTCCAACAATTGGTATCAGAGCTATGTCTCTCTCTTGAAATTTTTAAAGACTTGATAGAAAATATTGGAGCAATGGACAAGTTTAGACTGGACATGACTATTGAGAATAAGCAGTTACAAATGCAAATAAAATATGAGCAGTATAAGGAGGCAAGAATAAAACTGAGAAAGTTTCTTGATAAAAGAAAGATTATGGCAACCAGGCTGAATGAGAATGACTACAAAGAAGTGGAAATACAAGATTACTTTGAAACAACCGAATCGTCAATGAGAAAAGCTTCAGATGCATCATTTGAAGATATTACAAGTATACAAGAGATCAATCTACATCTGACAGATCAAATCAAGATGTTGCAAATTGGTCAAGAGACTCAAATGGTGAAAATGATTGATGTCATGAATGATGCAAGAAAATCTAAAAATGAAAGAACTCTAGCCATTGATAATAGGAGGAAAATTACAGAGAAACTACAAGAGAAAGAATGAGAGATTCTAAGACTCACTGAGCATCACCATGAGGTTACCAACCAGATTATTCTTATGAGTCAAGAAGCAAACAGATTAAATATAGAACTCATTGAAATAATACAGATCATAGGTGAGCCAAGAGAAGAGAAAAAAAAATTAAATTGTGAAATCAAAGTCCAGAATCAACACAATGAATTAATTAAAAAGACTGAGGATAGCAACAAAAGGATGGATGAATTTCTTGATGGATAAACGAGAGTCAACAACTACACAGGATTAGGGTACAATGAGAATGGTGAATCTTCTAATCAACCAGATCAGAGGAATGCTTTCATAAACCCAAGATCCAAGAATCTTTCATGCAATCACTGTGGAAAACTAGGCCACACCTCAAACATTTGCGGAAGAAAAATGAAAGGTATTTCTGAAGCACAATCTACTTTTATTGGTAATTGTTATAAATGTCAAAAGAAAGGACACAAAGCACATGAGTGCAGATCTAAAGTGACAAATCTAAAGAGAAAAAACTATATGGACAAGTACTGTCCTACATGCAAGATGAATGGGAATACACATAAGGAATGCTGGAAAAGGAACAACAAGGCATGGACACCAAAGGAAACTGATAAAAGCTACAAACCAGCAAGAGTAGGTAACTCATATATTTGGGACTATAACACATGGGTAAATTGTACAACATGTGGAAGCTATGGTCATATTGCTGCCAGCTATATGAGAAAATGGACCAGAAGGTCAAGAGGTTGGACCAATCCAAGTATGGCATGCTTGCACTGTCATAAGGTTGGACATGTGATAAAATATTGCAAAGACTGACTGACAGATAGAAGTACACATCCCAATGGAAATACCATTGATGACATCAAGAGAATGAGAAACAAGATATGGGTAAAAGACACTAACATTCAAGGTGCTGGAACAAGCAATGCAAATGGTTACACCTCATCCAATGGATTTGGTGACATGACTACATCCAACTAGATTGCACAAGTAAGTATGGAACTGCATTATTACAAGTTTTACTATGCATTAGTTATATTACACATAGTTCATATTGTAATATTAATATGAATAAAGATGCAATATATTGTTATTTTCTAAACTATTGAAAAGCAACCATCAGTTATTGGGCACAATTTGCATCGATGAATAGACACAGAAAAGTTAGCACTACTTACTAGAATGTATTGGTCATTACACAAGCTAAGTGTAAAATGACAGATATCGATGAACATAGAGTCAACAAAAGCTGTCTTTGCAACCTCACCAACAATCATCGGTGAAGTCTCCAAAATCGCTAGCTACCCTGATGCTTTGCATAGACACCGAAGATGCTATGAATGTCTCTATCAACAAAATTAGTCTTCATATACTGACAAGTTGGTAAGCATTAATGACAACTTACGGTACAAAGAGGTTATAAAAGCCTGACGGGTAAACTCATTTTCACACCCGTGATCTTTGAGAAGAGCAGAGTAGACCAGAGCAATTTAAGAGCAAATTGGAAAGCGACCCAAAAAAAATCAATTTAACATGAAGCATTCACATTAATAGGCAATCACAGAGAATTTGTAAGTAAATACACTCATCGACTGCACTATTTTATTTGCGAAAAGCCGTAAATTAGAAACAAGATGGCATCGAATTCTAGAGTAGAGAAAATTAAGGAGGATATGAAGAAACCCTTCATGCTTATCAATAGAGGCTCATGTGCTGAACCTAAATACAAGTTACACCCTAAAATAGCTTCACAATCTGATGATTCCAGAGAATTCTCCCAAATCCCACCTAGGGTTTACTGGTAGAGGACATTAGGTCCTATATTCACTACAAGATCTCAGAAATAGGAGATCTAGACCTAGATAATGCCTATAAGGCACTATTTGATGAGGCTGGAAAGCTCAAAGAAGAGCACAAACACTTGGAAGTAAAGGGACTCACAAATGCACTACATTTTCCCAAGGTCTTGAAAGCAGAATGGATAAAGATTGTTCTTAGCAGAGTTCACAACAAGACTCTGTGGCTAAACAAGCCAAAGGAAATAACAAAGGATATTATTCACACCATTACTGGTTATCCTACAACCGATAAACCACAGGCTCACAAGCATCCATCTCTAGCAGAATTTGAAAAATTGACTGGTGCTAATTCAGATAAAAGGGCACTAAAGGTCAACACCATTACCGACGTAGAGCTGAATTTTGGAGCATGTGTTGTTGGATATAAGATCATCCAAGCAAGATGAATGAACAACATATCTAGTGCTACTATGAGAACAACATACAGGATTATCAAACATGGGAAGAAGATGGATCTTGCAGAGATCATGTTACATCAATTTGAGGAGAACATGTGCACAGTAAGGTCCTCAAGGACAAACACATGTAAGTCTGGTTCCCTCATAATGTGCATATTCTTTTACTTTGAAGAATACTTTCCTTCCATTGGAAAAGTTCCATGGGATACAAGCAGACCCATAACCATTCAAATAAGTGAATTCATAGAATCACTAGGAACAAATTTTGATAATGTTATGCATGAGTATTTCAAAACCATAAAGGAAATGTTGCAAGAAAGAACTAGAATTCCTGAGAATCTGATAGAGGAACACCGTGAAGAAATATGTTTCATGGTAGATACTGATTTCACCTACATACAAGTAGTAATTCCAAGGAAATCATGGCTTTAAAAATTGGATTATGAAATCAAAGCAGGATTAGCCAATGAATGCATTAAGGCACTATTAAATGAACCAGTAGACAACAAGCATCTAAGATTTGGTACCTATGAAGAGGCCAAATAGAAGATTAAAACAAATCTTGTTGTCAAGAAGGTTGTAAAATAGTCAAAAAGAATGTTGATGAATCTAAAAAAGAATTTTAATATATCTTCTGAAGGAGAAGAATAAAAAGAAGGTGAAGAGGAAAAAGAGGGTAAGGAGGAACTCACTAAGGACTAGCTTCCCATCAGTGATATAGCAAATCCAAATGAATTAGAGGAAGAGAAGTTTGATTCACCACCTCCTCCTCGACCTAAGAAATAAAGAACAAGGAGACAAACAACAAAATATGCAACTCCTCCCATGGTGAAAGGAAAAGTATATAAGAGGAAACCTAACACACAAAAGGCAAAACAACCAGCTAGGGCACCTGCGAAAAGGAGAAAATTTGTTTAGTCTAATAAGGATTTAGAGGATTCAGCTATGGATGAACCTAACACTATGAAACAAGCAAAGGAAATAGCAAAGGTTTCATCACCCACTAAAGACATTGATGAAATATGTATGTATATTTCTGAAGCTGCATCTATTGGACATCCTAAGATTAGGAAATGGTTAAGATGGGATACTATAGAATAGAATAAGATTGAAGATGCACTTATTGCTAAGATGTGCAAACACTATTATGTCCCACTACAATTCACTACATGTGATGTACCACAAGAACTATTGATTAGAATTTCTTCTAGATTCACTTTTTCACTACATGAAGAGAAAATGATAAGAGAAAGAGTACTGGTTTCTCTTATGCCTCCTAAATCAAAGAGAGAAGAAAGCAATGAAATCATGGATAAGTATACAAAAATTTTCTCACCCAAGTTGAGAGCTTATAAATTTCTTAAAGAGAAGCTTATAGAGCTTGAACAAGACATGCATAAGATATGGAGTGAGATACTCAACCCTGATGAGGAGAACACTCATGAAAAGGAAACCATCAGTAAAATAGATAACTCAACAGTTGAGTTAGACAGTGAAGAGGTACAAATAACAGGCCAAAAATAGACTAACATTATAGATGAAGACTGGCCAAAAGACGGTGATGATGATCAAGTACCAGCAAGCCCTATCCACATAAGCTTAGAGGATGAGGATGTTACCAAAGAATAATTGTCAATAAAATGTAACTTAGATGTTGATATAAATGATGAATCATGGTTAGACAACATTTTCAATACCACTATAGGACAAGACCCGACAGTAGATGTTCAAAAAGATGAATACATTAATGCTGCAAAGGGCAATACCGACAGACAAGATACAACTATGTACACTACAATAGTCAATACACTGACAAACATGAATATATTAATAGATGCTATTGATATTCAATCAAGTCAGGATAAATCATCTAAGAAAGATGATAATATACCCAAGGATAAGGGTACCGATGAAAACAAAGATGCATCCAACACTCACAAGAATACATATACAGAAATGAAGGATGCAACCAAAAAACAATAAGAAGTGTCAAAAGATCAAAACAAAGAGACAGATAACAAAACTGATGATACAATGAGAAAGGTTGAATAAAAAGATAAAAGTGAAGGAGTCAAGTAGGATGAAGGTATAAAACTTATAGAAGATACATCTGTTGATACACTCAAGGAGAATGAGGAGACGTCCTCACCAAACTAGTTGGTGGACTCAGAACAGATTCAAAAGGATGCCTCATCTTCTTGACCCTCACCTACAAAATCAACACAATCTCATGCTTTACAGATGGTAGTACATCAATCTGTCACCTAGCCAAAGAAGAAGAAGAAGAAAATAGTAAAGAAAGACATCTTGGCTATAACAATGGATGAAGTGATAGAAGTTCCAAACTGGGATATTACCACTTTGGACAGTGACAAAATTCAAGAGTTTGGAGTGCTATGTCAAATAAAAGCCATTCAAAAGAAAATAATACAAGAACATAGGGAAACAATGGCACTTGATAGGGAAAGAGACATTCTCCAACAACTTGTTCCTGAAGTAAAACTTCAAGTAAATGCTACAGTTAAGGAACAAATTGTTGTTCTTACCGACGCAATCTTAGAGAAGAATATCGATGTAGAACAAGCTATGGAAGAACAAGAAGAAAAAAAAAGTACGAATATAAGTTAATTGATAAAATCAGCCAAGAAGTGGCATTGAACAAGGTGAAGCTCTCTGAACTCACTGATTAATTAGAGCCAATGATTGCTGAAGCAATCACCTTAGTTCAAAAGATGTGCACACTTGAGAATTTTACAAAAGAAAATAGTGACAAACTAGCAGAGATAGATACAAATGTCACAACCAGTGCACAAAGCCTAACCTCACATGCAGACAACATAAAGGCACATCATGACAAGGTCATAGAGGCTAATAGGCTAAGGTAAGAAATATGGGATGCGTAAACACAACTAAGAGGTGAGATTATAGAACTACAGGCACACATTCTGCCTAATCTTACTATTTTACAGCAGCATATTTCTGAAGCAGGAAATCTTATTGCAACCCTTGAGATGTCTATAGTAGACAAAATCTATGATATACATGTAAGGATATCACTGGAGCACATGGATCTAGAAATGCTGAAGGAGAAATGGGAAAAGATGATGGAGGAGATCAAGTCCTCACATTCCCACCTTCTTGACAAGCTGTAAGTACCTTTGCCTTTAGAATCAAAAAGGGAGGAAAGGAAATGTATATTGTATGTACAGAAGGATCAGATATATATATAAGTGCAGTTATATAGAATATATATCAAAAGAAAAAAGAGAAAAAGAAAAAGTACATAAGGATATGTATATATACTTACACTTACTGACATATACATAGGGGGTCATTGAAATGAATAAGGAAGGAGTATACACATGTGTACAAACTAATACACTCAATATGTTGCACATATCATGTTTTTGATACTAATGTCAAAGGGGAAGATTGATGACATTAATTTTGCCATTAGTACACTTAGTGAAAACATTGACAAAGATTACCGACAGACTATAGAGATCACCGACAGACTACAAGCATTACCGGTAGACTATAAGCATTACCGATGAATAGTAAGCATACCCGATAGAACACAAAGGTCATGAGAAAATGTTAAGTATGAAATTGACCAATGAAAATTGATAAGTGTTGCACTATCGAAGTGAACAGGACATCACCGATGGGTCAATAACATAACATTAAGAACATTACCGATGACATAGTTTTGAGAACAAAACCGACAGAACAGAAAAGGCATACTTGATGACTAGTTCAAGAAAGGAACATTGACGACCAAGAACACCGACCGTTAGAACTGACAGTCAGTTAGAGAACCTGCAAAAAGTGGATCTGAGTTTTACACAATGGATAAAGCAATTTAATTCTATTTATAGAGTTTTAATTTGTTTTAAATCATAACTTAAGGGTTAAGCAAGCTTTATGCAACATTTTTAAAGCATCCTAATAGATCTAAAACATATCTAACTAAAGATCAAGGTCAAGTTGTAAACCTTGGATCTAGAGTTAACTTGCAAAGCAAGAATCAAGAATTGAGCCAAAATGCATTATAAATAGATGTTCAACTCAATTGTGAGTTATGAATTCATTGTTGTTGATAGCCATGAAGAGCATCTAAGGAGTAGAAGGCAAAATTCATGCAAAGTTCAGAAATAGATCACATCAGTTGTCAAGAACACATAGAGGCTACGGACGAGCAGATAAAGGTATTATTCAATCATGAAAGGATGATTACTTATATGTATGAAGCTTAATAGGATCTATTATCAACAATTAAAGATTGCATACATCATCAGATCAAAGACTTATGTAGTTGCATTATAACAAGTGCATCACATCTAAAATCCTTTTGTAGAAGGTGGACTTAACCATTCTTTACAAATCTCTTAACAGAGTGTACACTTAATAGTGTTGCTAAATCTTCAAATGAAGTAGATCTTAACAGGTCTCTACTGTAATACTCCTAATAGGTTAGGTCATTATAAGTGACCAATTGTAAGCCTTAATCAGCCCCTTCTTATTTGCAGATAGTGAAGTCTTTTGGTTAACAATCCCCACCACAATTTTTACTTCCTAAACAAGAGTTTTTTGTGATATCATATCTTGTGTTATGTGTTATCTATTTTCATGAATGTTGCTATTATGGTTACATACTAAACAACTTATGATATGATTGCATATACATAAATAAAGATGAATAGTTAGATAAGATAATTTACAAAATGATGATTAAGGGTTAATGGGATAACCAAGAAACGTTTTGGAGGTACTGATTCACCCCTCCCCTCTCAGTACATCATTACAATATAATTCCAACACTCCAATCCTTGAATCACTATGCATCAACATTCATCAATTGAAAAAACTAATGTTACCTTATTGTCCTAGGTCAGAATTTGTTGAAGGGAATAATAGACATCATGTCAACTCTAAATTTTATCTGGTAACATATTGAAATGTTGATAATTGAAAAAAAACTAAGGATTTGTAAGAGTATGCATTAATCAAATATTCCATCATATATTAATCCCAAGATACTTTAACAGTACAATAATAGTTGACTCCCATACCAATTCATGTCTCTTGCTTTTAGTCCTCTAATGGTAATTATTTGATTAATGTTCAGACATAAGCTCTTTCTTAAGTTCTTGTTCTTAGTTGAATAGCATGATTTTTAAAATAGGTATCAACCCACTATAAAATTTGGATGGCTAGAACAAAGAAGATACCTGATTAACTTGATCCAACTTACTTATTATGTTAACTTGAACATCTGGAAATTCATCTTTTAGGAGTGCAAGAAAAATAGGAAGTAATTGTTTAATTGTTACCTCCTGTAAATAACAAAAAATTACATTGTATGAGAAAGCCCCAAAAAACAAAGTAGCGCACATCACCAATACCATAATAATATTAAAGAAATGACTAATGAGTAATATGTTAGTAATAACAGAGAGGGGGGGTGAATCAGTGGCTTCAAAAACTTATCCTTAAACTTAACCACCAATCAATAAACCTCAGATTATTAAGTCCCTACAAGATGCATGCCATGAAATACTAATAATGATTTAACTATTTTTTAATTTTCCTTTTCTGACCTCATTCTCCTTGATTACCGATAAGCAATATAAACTATTTACCGATACTTAGTAAATACGTAGAGTATACTGATAAATCTAAAAATGCATATGTGAAATGTAAAATAGTAAAGTAATAAACTATACACACATAACACATGGATTTTAACATGGAAACCCTGTTAAGGGAAAAACCACTGGGACCGGTACCCAAAATTTTCACTCTTCTGAAGTGAGCCCTATTAGGAACCAACCCTGTTAAAGGTTACAAACACACTATTAGGTGTGACCTTGTTATAAAATTTTATACATATAGGTCGTCACTTAGTATCGGGCATCTATTTTCTACCATCCTTGAATAAGCCTCATTATTAGACTGTCAATAGGCTTTAGGAAAATCTTGCTACCATCCTTTAATCAGCCTTCTTCTTAGACTATCATTAGGTATCTGGAAAGTCCAATGCTACTTTCATGAATCAACCTTTTTGGCACTCCTTGGGATGTACCTCAATATATAGAAGACTGATAAGTCTTGCTCTATTAAGAGACTTGATGCTTCAATGGTTAAACTGAAACATAATGACCTGTTTCTAATGCAACTTGAATTGCATATTTTTAGATCTATTTAATTACATTACCTCTGTGATCAATGTATCAATTCAATTCTTTTTTCTCCACACTTTATACTCTACGATGTTGTGCTTCACTGTTCGTTGGTGTCTACAGAATTCTTTAGCTCTCCTTTAGCTTGAATGATTAGGACTGTATAAAGTTAGCCTTCATCAGTTCCTCTTTGGCATGCACTTTTTATTCACCCCTCTTCTTATGTGATACATAAATTAATTAAGCGTGTCTCTTATATAGACATGATATTCACCGTTTCTTGATTCTTGATTCTTGATTCTTGGCGTGAACAACAATGCAGCCAATCTGATTTAAAGCTTAACGCCTGATTTATTTCATACTTATCTTCTTTCCAACTGTACAAATCTTCTTTAAATCAATCACTTGACTCTAGTCAAATAAAACAATAAAAAAATAACTTAAGTCTATCTTTTGCTCTTGCCAGCTAGATATTTTGTCATTTTTTGAACTCTCTATTCTGTCGGTCAACTATGTAGTTGATCGTTAGTGACAACTGCCAGTTCTATTGGTGTGACTCTAGTAAGCTTCAGAATCTCTGTCCGTTGGGCAACTCTATTTTCAGCTCGTCTGGTATCCTATGATCTTGCTTCATCGGGCAACACTGTCTTCTGCTTGTTAGGTATCACCGTGACTTTGGTTCTTTACCTTTACCAATGGTGTGCACTCCATCGGCATTATCTGTCACTTAGTGAATACTTGACTTTTATGTTTTTATGAAAGCATAATATTTGTTCCATTGATTCCCTGAAGTCTTTTGCATTATATAATTTACCATACAGATGATATCAAGTTAACATCATTGACAATACAAACCATTAACTGATTTAATGTCTTGCATTATCTTCAACTTAACATTATCAAATATTCAATCAGTTACATGTCATCAATCTCTTGCTTTGGCATTAATGGAAAAATACTATATTATCATACTATATTATTTATAATACAATAGTTGAGATTCATCAAACTACCAATCATTTTGTTTCTGATAATCGATAAAAATGTCTGACCGCCGGTAAGCTTTGTGTTAGCTTAGATTTGATTCTTGCAGTTCTCTGGCTTTTTATTTCTGATGTGTTGTGTTTTATTTTTGTGTCAATTTATCTCTTTTGACTTTTCTTCTTCTTTGATGTCTTTGTCTCTTGTCAACAACTCTCCCTTTGTATATTTTCTCTCCCTTAGGATATACTTTCTCCCTATTGGAGTAATCTGATAATGGATAATCTCTTTTTCTTTTCTCTTAGAAGAATGTGATAATATGGATACTTTCTTTTCGTTTGACAACAATGCCAAATAATTATTTACAAATATCTGGCATTCATGTCAAATAATCATTTTTTTTATATCCATAATATATTCCTTGAATTTCCCTTATATGTCTGGTGCTCGATTCCAGTATATACCTTTCTATATATAGATGTAGCTTTTAATTTCATCTTTTTGCTTGCATCAACATGAATGATATTATGATAATATATAGGTTGATGCAGCCTTCAGTCTTTTACTGACTGGTAGACACGGATTTGACCCCTAGTCTCTTTCTCAAGTACTCAAATGTATCCTTGGGCAGTGGCTTGGTGAAGATATTGGCCAATTGTTCTTTTGATTACACATACTCAAGTATCACCTCTTTTTCTTGAACTTGTTCTCTTAAATAATGATACTTGATTGCAATGTGTTTAGTCTTGGAATGCATGACTAGATTCTTGAAAATTTTTATTGTACTGGTGTTATCACAATAGATAATAACTGGTTTTGAGATCTTCATATGCATACCTTCCAGCAACTGTTTGATCCATGCAATATTTGAGTAGTTTGCAGCAGCATCAACATATTTTGCTTCTGCAGTAGACTAAGAGATGCGTCCTTATTTCTTACTAATCCATGTGACAAGTCTTTCACCCATAAAGAATGCTCCTCTAGTTGTGCTCTTCTAGTCATCAAGATTTCCAACCCAATCAGCATCGGTAAACTCCTTTAGTTTAAATTTGCCTTCTCTTCTATACCATAAGCCAAATTCCTTAGTATTCTTCAGATATCTTAAAATTATTTTTACAGCAGTCATATGTGATTCCTTGGGGTTAGCAGAAAATCTAACAACAATTCCTACTATATGTGCAATATCTGGTCTAGTGTGTACAACATACATGAGTTTTCCAATCATTGATATGTACAAAGTCTAATTTACCTCTATTTTCTTTTCTTCCTTTGTTAACTTACATCCAGTAGCCATCGGTGTTCCAACTGGTTTGGAATCTTCCATCTCAAATATTTTCAGGACCTCTTTGATGTATTTGGACTGTGTAATGAAAATACCTTCACTTTGTTGAATGATCTGTAGACCAAGAAAGAACTTGATCTCTCAAAATATAGACATCTCAAATTCTTTGCTCATCTCATTAGCAAATGATTTGCATAGAATATCATTGCCTCTAAATATGATGTCATCAACAATTATTTCAGCTATCAAAGTGTTAGCATTAGTATCTTCTTTCAAATAAAGATTACTATTTTCACTAGTCCTTATGAATCAAAAAATAATTAGATAGGAATGAAGTCATTCATACCAAGCTCTAGGAGATTTTTTTAATCGATACAAGGCTTTGTAAAGTCTACATACCATGTTCCTCTTGTCTGGATCTACAAACCCTTCTGGTTGCTCAATGTATACCTCTTCTTCAAGTATTCCATTTAGGAATGCTGACTTGACATCCATTTGATATACTTTGAATCCTTTGTATGCAGCATAAGAAAGTAGTGTTCTTACTCCTTATAGCCTAGCAACAGGTGCAAAGGTTTCTCCATAGTTTATACCTTCTTCTTTTGTATACCCCTTGCATACTAGTCTTTCTTTGTTCCTTGTGACTTCTCCATTCTCGTTCAATTTATTCCTAAATATCCATTTTGTACCAATGAAATCCTTGTCATCTGGTCTTGGAACAAGTGACCATGTTTTTTTCTTCTCAATATTCTCAATCTCATCATTCATAACACTTATCCATTCTTCATTATCTAGTGCAGAATTGACAAATTTTGGCTCAAACTCACAAATTAAACAATTTGATGTCAAAGACTCACTTCTTGTTATTGTACCATCTTTCCTATCTCCTATGATCTGGATCTCTAGATGGTTCCTTCTTACATATCTTGCAAGTACAGGTATAGCTCTTTGTGTATTAGCTTGATCATTATTTTAATCTTCATTCTGTTCTTCATTACCTTGCACATTATCTTGATTATTATCCTGACCATCGGTAACAATGGTCTGACTGTCAGTTGGAACATTCTGTTGTTCTAGGATTAAGTACTGTTTCTCGGGTAGAATGTTGGGTTCTTCACAATATACAAACTTTTTGTAGTCCTATGGTTCTTTTGTGCTTTTTCTCTCATTCTTTTCTACAAATTCATCAATCTTTACATTTGCACTTTCAACTATTTTGTTAGAGGCCTTGATAAGACATTTAAAAGCTTTGCTTTTGATGGAATACCCCAGAAAATACCTTCATCACTTTTGGCGTCAAGCTTTAAATTTATATCATCCTTTAAGACATAAAATTGATTACCAAAGATCTTGAAGTAGCTTACATTGGGTGTTTTACCATACCATAGCTCATAAGGTGTCTTGTATGTGTCCTTCTTTAATTGTACTTTGTTAAGTGTATAAACAGCAGTTCTAACAGCTTCCCTCTAGAAGATTTGGGTGATGTCTTTTTCTATCATCAGCTTTCTTGCACAATCAACTATTGATTTGTTCCTTCTCTTAGTAATCCCATTTTGTTGTGATGTTCTTGGTGCAAAAACCTATCTTTTATACCATGCTCATTACAGAAATTAGTGAATTCATCTGATATAAATTATCCTCCTCTATCTAATTTAAAACATTTCAAATCCTTACCACTTTATTTTTCTACCATAACCTTATACCATTTAAACATCTTGAATGCTTCAGATTTATCTTTTAGAAACATAACTATCATCATTCTAGAGTAATCATCAATAAAGAGAATAAAATATCTATCTCCATAATAGCTCTTTGTCCTCATAGGTCCACATAAATTAGTATGGACTAATTCTAGAATATCATCAGATGTATGGGTTTTACTTTTTAAACTAGACTTTATCATTTTACCTTTTTGACAATTATTGCACATGATGTTGTTTGGCTTTGTCATCGTCGATAAGCCTCTTACATTTCATTTTCTTCTTATTTTTATCATGTTGTCAAAATTCACATGAAACAATCTTTTGTGCCACAACCATATGTCTTCATTTCTATTCATTAAGCAAGTGGTATTAGTATCATTTAGATAGAATAAGTTAGCTTTAGTCTGTTCACTGGTACCAATCAGTTTTCCTATTTCATTGAAGATCTTTGCCTTCTTGTTCTCAAATGCTACTCTATGACCTGAATTATTCAGTTGAGAAACACTCAATAGATTATAATTCAATCATTTTACCCAATAAGCATTTTCACATTTAATCAGGTTACTCAACATTATAGTTCCTTTACCTTCAACCGAACAAGGTGTATCATTACCCATTCTTACTCTACCACCATTATAATACTCAAAAGTGTTAAACTTTTCTTTGTCATGAGTCATGTGGTGAGTGCAGCCACTATCTATAATCCAGATGTCATTCTTGCTAACCTTAGATATGAGTGTAGTTTCTACATACCTTTCATCTTCATCTAAATCATCCTTCACAGCTAAAAATACCATCTCAATGTCTTCATCAGGTTTAGTGTCAGTATCTTCATCCTTGCAAGAAACTAGGTAGCTATCCTTCTTTCCTTTATCCTTGTAGTCTTGGGTATCTCTTCTTTCTGATTGTCGGTAACCTCTGTAATCTTTGTTATCACCTTTGTCAGAATTCTTCTCAAAAGGTCTGTCTTTACTTCTGTCCTCTTTTCTTCTGTTAGGACATCTTGCACCAAAGGGTCCAATCTCTTTACAATTAACTAATACAAGTGGTAATTTGCCTTTGTATTTACCTTTGCCTCTCTGGACTTTTCTAGCCATAAGTGCTTCTATTTCATCTAGATCTTCTTCTTCACTTTCAATTTCACTTTCACTTTCACTTTCACTATCTTTTCCAGATGAGTATCTATGACAGGATTTTCTTATTTTCATAGAAGACTTAAATGCAGAATCTAAGTTTGGTAAGATACTATTATCAATGTTATTCATTTCAAATGAAATTAGTCTACCAATTAAACTATCAAGAGTAACTATTTTTTTTGCTACTGGTCTCATTTATTGAATGGCAAAAAATCTAATAGCATATACAGGCAATAAAGTTCTTAAGATTTTACCTACCACTGTCTCCTCTTCAAGTGTACCTCCAACACCTTGTATAGCATTTAATACTTCTTTTATTCTTGTGCTATACTATGTGATTTTTTCTCCTTCTTTCATTCTGAGATCATCAAATTTTCCTCTAAGGCTTTCTGCCTTGGCTCTTAGAACATTTGTATCACCTCCATGTACAAGCTTCATTTTGTCCCACATTTTCTTTTTAGTTTTGTAATCCTTGACATCTTTAAATTTAGTATCGGAGAGTGAGGAAGAAATCTCTATAACCATGCAGTTATGCTCATGCTTCTCTCTCAATTGATCTACTGTCAATACTCCTATAGGCAACACATATTCAGTATCTAGAAATTGAGTAACATCATTACCAATACCTAATAAGTGAAGTCCTATCCTAATTTGCCATGAAGCAAATTTGTCTTTGTTCAAATTGGGCACATCTTGTCTATTCATCTTGTGATCCTGACTTAGGTCTTGAAACCTTCCTTCTAAGCACACAAGCTCTGATACCAATTGTTAGTAATAACTGAGAGTGGGGGGGTGAATCAGTGGCTTCAAAAAATTATCCTTAAACTTAACCACCAATCAATAAACCTCATATTATTAAGTCCCTACAAGATGCATGCCATGAAACACTAATAATGTTTTAACTATCTATCAGTTTTCTTTTCTGACCTTATTCTCCTTGATTATCGATAAGCAGTAGAAACTATTTATCGACACTTAGTAAATACATAGAGTATACTGATAAATCTAGAAATACATATGTGAAATGTAAAATAGTAAAGTAATAAACCATACACACATAACATAAGGATTTTAACGTGGAAACCCTGTTAAGGGAAAAACCACTGGGACCGGTACCCCAAATTTTCACTCTTCTAAAGTGAGCCCTGTTAGGAGCCAACCCTGTTAAAGGTTACAAAGACACTGTTAGGTGTGACCTTGTTAGAGGATTTTATACATAGAGGTTGTCACTTAGTATTGGGCATCTATTTTCTACCATCCTTGAATCAGCCTCCTTCTTAGACTGTCAATAGGCTTTAGGCAAATCTTGCTACCATGCTTGAATCAGCCTTCTTCTTAGACTGTCAATAGGTATCTAGCAAGTCCAATGCTACTTTCATGAATCAACCTTTTTGGCACTCCTTGAGATGTACCTCAATATATAGAAGACTATTAAGTCCTACTATATTAAGAGACTTGATGTTTCAATGGTTAAACTGAAACACAATGACCTGTTTCTAATGCAGCTTTAATTGTATATTTTTAGATCTATTTAACTACATTACCTCTCTGATCAATGTATCAATTCAATTCTTTGTGCTCCACGCTTTTTTCTCTTTGATGTTGTGCTTCACTGTTCGTTGGTGTCTGCAGAATTCTTTAGCTCTCCTTCAACTTGATTGATGAGGACTGTATGAAGTTATCCATCATCAATTTCTCTTTAGCATCCTCTTTTTATTCACTCCCCTTCTTATGTGATACATAAATAAATTAAGATTGTCTCTTATATAGACATGATATTCACCATTTCTTGATTCTTGATTCTTGATTCTTGGCATGAAACACAATCCAGCCAATCTGATTTAAAGCTTAACTCCTGATTTATCTCATAGTTATGTTCTCGCCAACTATACAAATCTTCTTTAAATCAATCACTTGAATCTGGTCAAGTAAAACAATGAAAACAACCAGTTAAGTCTATCTTTAGCTCTTGCCAGCTACATATTTTGTCAATTTTTGAACTCTCTATTCTTTCCATCAACTCTATAGTTGATCATTGGTGACAACTACCAGTTCCCTCGGTGTGACTCTAGTCATCTTTGGGATCTCCATCCATCAGGCAACACTATTTTCATCTCATCGGGCATCCGGTGATTTTGCTTCATCGGGCAACACTGTCTTCTGCTCGTCGGGTATCACTGTGACTTTGGTTCTTTTCCTTTACCGATGGTGTGTACTCCATCGATGTTATCTGTCACTTAGTGAATAATTGACTTTTATGCATTACTGAAAGCATAATATTTGTTCCATTGATTATCTAAAGTCTTTGGCATTATATACATGACTGTACAAATGATATCAAGTTGACATCAATGACAATACAAACCATTAAATTATTTAATGTATTGCATTATCTTCAAATTAACATTATCAAACATTAAATCAGTTACATGTCATCATAATATATGACTAAGAACCATAAAACCTAAAGAATGTAAAATTTGACTAGGTCTCAATAATTGCTCAGAGTTTTAAAGAATGTTGCAGATGCAAATTTAGTAGCATGCATTTAGTACATGAACTCATCTAGTAGAATTTATGGTTAAATTTGCCAGTGTATCTTTAGGTAAGAGTTGATAACCAATAATATGGTCATATGCATTTCTGTCAACACACAATTCTAACATGGAATAAGCACAAGTCCTCGAAAAATAAGAAAACTGTGAAACCACTATCTATGTATTGCTGCTATAGAAAATTTATAATCATTGGCTGGCATAGGCTGAAGTAGTCAAAAATTCATTTTCCCATACTCCCAGGACTATGGCTATATGGTGGTCTAATGATAAGGTAATAACAAATAACAAAACATATAAACTAAAGTTGTTTACCACAACATATTAAATGAGAATATCATACAAAATATTTTATAGCAATTATAGAATGCAAAAAGATGAGCATAAGATACAATCTACCAAATAAAATCTTACCTTCCCAAAAATAGGAGCTATACCCATAATAACAAAAGCCAAGGTAGAATGGACATGTTGTGAAGAATCTGTTGACAAGTCCTGTAAAAAAAAATTAACTTCATGAGCAACTAAACAATAGAAGTGAAAGTACAACAATTTTTAAAACAATCATAAAGAATTCCGATGAAAGTATAGCTTTTACAAATAAAATTACCTTTACACAAGGAAGTATGTGTTGCATTGCAAGCTCAGGATTCAATATTCTACAAAACTTGGTCACCTTTCCTGCAACTGCAATACAAAAAATAATCTATCTTAAAAGACTAAGAAATGACAAATCTTAAACCTATCCATAACATTTGACAATGTGTTAGTGTTTTAGAGAATAAAATGTAGTTGCATAGGAGGATGTGACAATAACATGTTCAATTTATTTAGCATCCATTGTTCAAGATAGATATCATTAAAATAATAACACTCATGTTAATATTTTTGGGGATAGGAGTACAAACATTTGTTGTTTAAAATAGAATGGATCAACAATAGGTGACCAATCAATAATATCATAACAATTGACAATAATCATTCAATGCAGAAGTGTATATTTTTACATTGAAAAAACAAATGATATACATAAGCTTCATTGTTATTACAAGCCAAAAATTTCATGGTGTTCTCAACATTGATTAAGGTGTTATAAATGTATGTAAATAAAATATCAGATGTTATATGGCTATGCAAAAGGTACTTATAAGATCAATCTGACAATCACCATACATATAAATAGTAAATTATGTCCATTGTAATTGTATAGGAAGCAAATCATGATAACAATGTATGATAAAAGGTGGAAAAGATAGCATAGTGTGGAGATCAAAATAAAGTATGATGGAAAATAACATGGTATTAAATCTACAAGGGAGCTTGAGTTCAACATGGAACAGTTTGGGAGATTGCAGTAATGTAAATATTGTGACTGTTGTGTCAAGTACAAAGTGCATCCAGATTCAGAAAGATTAAATAGATATTAAATTGTCCATGTACTCAATAGTAAGTTGTGAGAACCTACACCTATATGAGCCATTCATGCTTGATGAGGATGAAGGTGGTTAATTGCTTCCCTCAATTGAAGAATCCATCTTGGATTCTTAAGGATTTCTATAGGTTGATTTGGTGTTGTAAACAGTTGAATAGACTGAAAGAAGACCACAAGAATTTTGGCGGGTTGGTCTCAAGGGGTTCATGCCCAGCTAAGAAAAATGGGACTTCAAGGAGAGAGTGAAAAATATCTTCTAATACCTCCTCAACTTTTAAAATTTTATGGGACCAAAAGCCTCTGTGAAGGGACCTATGATCTATAAGTATCTAGAAAATTTAAATACCCTTTGCCTATCAATAAAAAATAGTCAACAAAAGGTGTCTAATGGAGTATTTCCTATATGGTCATGAAAATGAAGGTGGACACAAGCTTTAGAAATGAAACCAGTAGTAAAAATAGGTGGCATATTTGAAAGCACCTGATTATGCAGTAATCAAACTATTGATAGCAACACCACTAATTAAAACAAGTGGTGGTTCTAAAACTACTATTATTCTACATAAGTCATATTTTCCCTAAGGAAATCATACAAAGTAATAGAATAATAAATACCTTGAATTCTTGAATGATAGTAAATCCTTTAGTACATGAAAGGACACCCCCTAGGCACTCTAGGGAGAGGATCAAATGGTTACTTAAAAAAATGAATACATAACTCTTGAAGATGATAGTTTGAATTTTACAAGGAAATGCAAAGCCAATGGAGAAAGGGCACAAAATAGTATCATATAATTTTCAAAATAGGTGATAGTGCTAGTAAATGTTATAATAATTCATAATAGTGATCCATGAAAAAGATCAAAATAAATCATAACAATGTTGTAGAAAGGTCACTGTCAAAATGTAGGTCAAAAATAAAGAGGCAGTCTAGAATACAACAAAAAATAGTGGTGAAGAGTGCCAAAAAGATGTAAAAGATGGGTGATTTTAAATGTTGTCCCAAATTAAGAATAGTGACTGTTGGTTGTATTCCCAGTTTTGGTATTTACCCTAAAAAAATTTGATATCTTCATGACTGAGAAGTGCACAAATTCTAAAAATGTGTCCTAAGTTACAAGGTCCCTGAGAAAGTTCCACATTTTTAGGTCAAAATCTAGAGAAATGGTAAAAAACCCTATCTTAGGTTTCATTATATACAAAGTGTCAAAAAACCCTAGATATGCTAATCAAGTTTATATTTTTGAGTTACCTTTTGAAAGCCTAAATCATGTGTTTTTTAAGATTAGTCGCCAAGTCTCCTAATGTTAAACAAATATTCCATTTTATAAAGAGACTTAGCGATTCACTTTAGTTGGGATGTCTCTGAAAAGAAAAGAATATACCTTAAAAGTCATGAGACTTAGCGATAAGCCTTTATCGCGAAGTCTCCCAATGGAGAAAATATGATCTGGCAACATGGAGACAAAAGGTTAAGTCATGGTGTCGTGCAATATATCCTACAGTCAGTAGATTATCATGAGACTTAGCGATTCCTTTAGTCACGGAGTCTCCAAATCAGAACACAGTTAATGATGAGTTAAAAGGCTTCATTTTCCATGTCTCTAGATAAAAAGTGAGTTAATTAAAAATTTTAGAGACATGGCGACAAACTACAGATTAAAATGTAATATATGGTTGTTGGGTAGTCGCTGGTAAAAATTGATAAGTTAGCATATTTTTAGTGACTTGGAGACGAACAAGTAAAGATGAGATGTGTGTCCAAAATGAATAAAGCAAAGAGAATTAGTCACGTGGTCTCCAAATGAAAAAGTATCATCTGGCGATTAAGAGACTAAAAGATGTAAAGGTATGTATGTTACTATGGTCGCGTAGTCTCCAGATGTTTTAGGGTTTCAAGAATATATTTAGCGATTTAATGGAGCCGTTAGATACAGAATAAGATAAGATCAATGGTAGTCGCTAAGTCTCTATAAAATTTGCACAAATTAAGAATGTTCTCACAATAATGAGACTAAGTTTTAGTCGCATATTCTTCAAATTGAATTTTAAAATGATAAAATAAAGTTTCATAGGCTTTGTCGCTAAGTCTCTAAAGGAAATATTAAAAATTAGTTTTATTCAGTGATTAAGCGACTAAGGGTTGTCGTGAGGTCTCGTAAAAGAAAAGAAACATTCAGAGACTTAGCGATCAGAGCTTAATAAATGGAAAAGTAACCATAGTCGCAGGGTCTCCAAAAAAACTCAGAGTTAGGTTATTCTTCTAGTGACTTGGATCCTTTTAGTTGCGTGATCGCTAGGAGTAAACTACAGTTAAGCCAAGGTGAAGAGAATCATGCAGTTGCCAGATCTCCAGAAGAAATTAGAGTTAATAAATTTAATCAGCGACAAGGAGACAATGTGTAGTCACTAGGTCGCTAGATATGAAGAGTGATAGTTATGATGAGAAAAAATTAAATGGAAGTTGCTCACATGAAAATATGGAGAATTTTCATCCAATAGAAATGCTGAAGATTAATGACTATGTGAAAAAGGTGGCTGAGATGTCTGACAAAGAGCCAATCATATCAAAATTTGATTCTGTTCAATTTTTATAAGGGTTTTTTTCTAAAACTACATTGATTTGAATTTGATTTCCTGTCACATTCATGGGCTACGGCTAGGAATTCAATTAATACCACAATATGTAAAATTGAAGGCAGAAGTGATTGATTCCTCAATAATGAGCTGAGTACTTTGTGAAATTACCATAAAGGGATGATCTTAGGTTTATTTTTATTCATCATACGTCCAGAATTTCAGAGCAGGAAGTTTGCTAGGTTTTCTGTGTCTAAGAAGAAGGTATTGTTAATTCACTAAATTTTTTATCATTTTCAAGGTGATTTTTCAATTTTTAGAGTTCTTGAATTATTTTTCAGTGCACAGAAAACGGTAAGGTGTTTTGGGAGAAGATTTGTTCCAATATCGGTAAAAAGGTAGTGGAGAACAAAATAGGATGAGTAAAGCAGTTAGTGTAGCATCTACTAGTGGGAAGAGTGATGATGTGGATGAAGATGTGAAGGGAAAGATGAACTTCTCTGATGAGTTCTTAAAGCTATTACCTGGATTTACGCAAAACAAGAGGGAAAATGCCAACATATTGATAGATGAGTACTATGATATCAGAGATGCCTAGACACCAGGGTCTACAGGTTTCTCTATTTACAATTAATTTTATAAGAATGTTGATAAGGCCATACCAATATCAAACCCCTAGATCAGTGGTTTGTCTAGGTTAATAGTTCCTGTTGTTTTCATAAATGTAGACTAGTTTCTAGGTCTAGAAAACCACTATGACCCGTTATCAAAGACAATTAAAAAGAATGATGGTACTGCATTATTAATTTTTAATAGGAATTATTTTATGCAATCTTTTGGCTTGTATAGTACCATGTCTACTCAAATTAACCTCACAAAGCAAGAGGAAAGATATAGGTTGCAGCCTGGGATTGCTAGGAATCAATTACAAAAACATATCCTTAAAGAGGTCAAAAACCATATTGTCCCTTTACCAGGAATTGCACCTTATTTTTTCAAGGATTTACATTTTTATATCAAATACATTGCATATTCTTTGTGGAAGGTGTTGGGTAGGGATGGAGGAGCTGAGAAGATAAATGCTGGAATTTTAATGATGGTTTTAGATCTACAAGATGTGCATTCCAGCACCAGCTATGACTACATTCAATATATCATTGATAGGATGCATGAAGGGTTTGTGGCCATATAGAAGAAGGATACAGATCCCAAATTCTTACACTATTCTATTCTGATGCATCTTTTATTGAATTTTCATTATGGCATCATGGATGTGAACAACTTAAACCCCTAAAGAATTTATTATGACCGGCCTAATCCTGTCCAATTTTTTATTAAGATATGGAATTTCACTACCAAGGACTGTGATTTCTGTGGATTTGAGAACTGGATTGTTTACCCTTTGATGCAGAGCTTAAGTGTCAACAAAACTAGACTTTTGGTAAATCTATTACAACTGCTGAGACTATGTGAGTATGTTGATAGGTGGGAAGGTGACTACAATTGGGGAGAATTTTATTTAGAGGAGAACTTCACTATGTTTAGAGTGTATGGATGCTCACATCCTCCCCATGTCCTACCATATCATGTACCATCAAGAGTTGCGGCAATGAAATTTATTTGGTAGCTTTTGTTAACTGATAATGAACACTTTGCACCACAGAGGAAGGGGACATTAACCCGTAGGCAGTTCAAGATCTTTCAATTTACAATTGGCAAAGGTGCTATTGATTTAGTAAGTAAATGGCTAGAAAGTTTTAAGATGGGAGTAGCACTGTATAGATATATCAATCCAGAGGGATTCATTACAGGAGCTAAGAGACTCCTAACTCCTACCATACCAAATACATATGTGCATGGTGATTGTGTGGAGGAGGATGCAACT
>MU224214.1:2640225-2669728 GCA_018584345.1 Thuja plicata
ATATATCAATCCAGAGGGATTCATTACAGGAGCTAAGAGACTCCTAACTCCTACCATACCAAATACATATGTGCATGGTGATTGTGTGGAGGAGGATGCAACTAGGAATATAATTGATGAAGGAGAAGTGAGGGATAGAAGAGAAAAAATCCAATAACTGTTGAATTTAGAAAATAGATAAAAGTAAAAGGAGTAGCATTTGGAGGATTATACCTTGATTTACCATATTTTGATAAAATCAAAGCTATGCTGGACAATTTTTACACCATCTGTGAATAGTTGGAAAGATTCCAAGTCATGAAAAAGAAAGGACAAGAACCTGAATATTCATAGTCTGAATATGAAGATGAGAGTGACGAAGAATATGTTAGTTCACCTCATGTGGATCAACCACAACAAAATGTTGTAGACGTAGTTCAGACACAAGGAGAAGAGGGACATATTATAGACTTGAATGAAGTTTCTCAGCCTGATGATATAGATGAGCCTGCTTTCAAGAGGATAAAAGTTGATCTTGGTCAAACATCTCATGATAAGACTTACATGAGAAAGGAGAGAAAAAGGGATAGAGTAAATGCTCTTGTTCCTAGTAATAGAGTATATGATCATAATTTGAGAAAGGAAATCATGAAAGGAAAGAAATTGTAGCAAGAGGTAGAAGAAGACATAGAGTTTCCCCTTAGAACATGTATACATGAGAGATTGATCCATCAGCATCAGTTCTTAAAAGATGTTAATTTCATAAAAACTGATAAATTCAAAGATTTCCTTAGATGGCGAAAGAAGGAATAGATCAGAGACCAATTGAGAATAGTTGGTGAAAAAGTAGTGACAAATGAGGCTCTCTTTTCTCTACAAATATATGATCCTAAAACTGAGGACATTACTCATGAAGAAGCTAGAAAATTAGTGTTGGAAAGTGGCATGTTGTTTGCTGAAGGTTGGGATTTAGCATCAGCATTTATAATAAATCAAATAAGAAAGCAATCACATTTAAAAATGACCACTAAGATCCAAATTGGTTATACGATCAAGGGATTCGGATATAGTCTGAATTCCCAAGCATTTGCCATGTGGAGTCTATATCCTAAAGACCAAAATCCTCAATTGTTGAATATTCAAGAGAGCATGGTGGGAAACTGAATGGTATGGATAGTTCAAAACATAGGTGATCTGGAGATTTCCCAAATAACAACACACTGGGCACATTTGAATGAAGATAAGACAAAGCATTTTTCTGAGAAATGTGGTATCCTGATAGAGGAGGCTAGTGCCTTGGCTAAGGATAGAGAATTATGCCACTTCAAAATTCATGAACAAGATAGGGTACTTGCTGAATGGACAAAGCAATTGTTACAAAAGCCAGAAGTTGTATATGTACCCTCAGAGAAGCCTCCACAAATAGAAGAAAAGGTTGAAATAGAGGAAGAAGAAAAAATAGAGGATATGGATAAAAGTGATAATAGGATTTCTATAAATGCATTCATAAATATACTTCAGCATAGGATTGATATCCTAAAAGATAAAACAAATATAATCCTAACTGCTTATAATAAGTTACCCATTTTGCATGCTGAAGTGATAGGGTATATCTCTACTTTAGGCCCTTATTTTGTAGCGTGGTCTTCTAGGATACAATTATTTGAGAGGTTGGCTTCTTTACAACCACATAGGCCAGATCTGCTAGAGATTATGACAGAAGTGGAGGATGAAATTAAGAAAATAAATGTGACTTTACCTTTCTTCAAAGGTAAATTAAATCAGATAGAGGCAAAGATGACCCTGTTTGGACCGAGCTTCAATAGATTTATTCCTCCACTTAAGGGAGAAGATGACCATATTAAGGCCTTGGAGGCTTGGAAAAGTGAATTTGATAGTAGACTTCCTAGTAAAAAGGCATTTATCATAGATTCTGATCTTGATATGGAAGGTTTCAATAAGATTTTGGATGCGGCTTTTAAAGCAGAGACTGACATCAATAAATTCTTAGTGGATATCAAAGGCATAACTAATGTCAGATGGGAAAGAAAAAAAGCACAATTAGAGAGTATTCATAGCTTCGATTGGCCTGTAGAGGAGAATTT
The DNA here is from genome assembly GCA_018584345.1 of Thuja plicata. Classification (NCBI taxonomy): domain Eukaryota; kingdom Viridiplantae; phylum Streptophyta; class Pinopsida; order Cupressales; family Cupressaceae; genus Thuja; species Thuja plicata. Next base: position 2,642,310 of record MU224214.1, read on the forward strand.
GATAGCATGGGATTTGAAGACAAACTTGAAGAATAATAAAGTTGCTGAAATAGAAGAAGATGTCCTGGATGAAGAATAGAAAGGAACAATTGGCACCTGATCATTGAGAACAGGGACGTTAGTAACCACAAAGGACAAGTGTAGGTTAGCCTAAAATGGAGGTCACTTGGTCTCAATACAAATATCAGATACTATCCTGAACACAATCAGACAAAGCACCAAAATTCATGTGAAGACAAAAGAAGATCAAATTTCATCCTTTATTCTTGTCTTCCCACCGCTTGAAAGTTCTTGTATTTTTTCTTTTCTATGCTTTTTAGGGTTAGGTTTATTAAACCATCCAAAGCTTGTTGCATCCTTTCCTTAAGGATTCCAAGATGGTTTAATACCTATATATAGATCAAATGTAATAATTTTGAAGAGAGATGAAATATATTGGAAAGCCAGGCTTCTAGATTTCAGTTTGTGTTTTTTGAGCTCTTGGCCTTGATATGTACTGAAGTAGAAATTTATGAATAAAATATAGTACAACTTTATTCTATATTGTTATTTTCTCTTTTCTTATTGTGTGTACTCTTTTATGTTTAATTTTTAAGACATGTTAAACATATTGGCTATAAGGTAGCTATCTAATTATTTGCAAGTTTCTTCTAAGGGGAGAATTAAACTTTGTGAGTAGTTTCAGAGAGTACAAAAGTAAATGAGGATTTGATATAACTTTGTGGGAGTGATAGGGTAATTTTTAAGGCAATTTACCTGATTTGTATGTAGGTTGTAAGGCATCCTACAGTATTTGTATTTGTTTATCTTTGCTGATTTATATCTTTTGACTCTATAGCCCAAGGAAAGGCACTGGTCTAGAACTTGTTTGGTGATCCATCATCTTCCAAATATTTGAAACTATTCAAAATAAATCACATTTTACACAAAGAACATATAGTTAAAATCAATTGTTCTCATACAATTTACAATTTGAGTTTGTTGATTTCTTAAAGAGAAAATCAAATAGGTTATTCCTCCTAGATTCATAAATTATAAAAGGAAAGAAGGATGAAATTTCTTATCATGTTGTTGTCTATCATCATCAAGATAATGGTTTGGATTGTTAAACTTATCCTTAATGTAATCATTGTTATCTGCATAGTTATCTATTTATCCATATAAGAATAGAGCATTCAACACATAAGAAAAATTCACTGTAAGGATACTGTCAAGTCAGTAATCAATCATAGGTAAAACCTGCCTAAGTTAGTGGATCTCAAAAAAGGAGGTGATAATAGGTATCCCCAGTGTTATCAAAATACCTCATCAATTAGTGTTTTCTCTTGCTTGAGTCAGAGTTTCAAAGGTAGGTATTGGGAGTCGTAGAGTTATTGAAGTATTCAAGCATTTTAGAGGCCCTGCAAGAAAAAACCCTAACAAATTGGCAACTCTACTAGTGAATTCAAGTGATTAAAGATCATACCAGTTATAGTTGTCAAAATTTTCCTTTGATAGTATTCATTCATTCCTAACTATTTTTGGGTGGTGACTCTAAAGAAAATCTCTGAGATCATTACAAATTTAGTAAATATCTTTCAGAATGAATACTAGGTCAAGAATGAAAAATAATCCTGAGAAGGACTTAGATGGTGGAATCCCATAATCCTCGAGGATGGAAATGTCCTCAAGGAGGAAAAGAAACCAAGTTAACATTGATGAAACTCCTCCAAAAGGTAAAGAAAGTAGTACTAGGAGAGAGGTGAGCAGTAATAAACCTTCTCGTGATGGAAATACTTCTGAATATGAAGAAGTTGAGGAGAGAGTATTAGAAACACCTACAGTTACTTCTACTTCTAATGAAAGAGAGGAAAAAAATACATCTAGTTCAGATTTTGAAGAGGCTCCCTCTGATGAGCTGGAAAATGAAGAAAGACTTATCATGAAACATCTTTCCCTTATTCAACAAATGAAAAGGGAGAGAGAACTGAGAAAGAGAAAACATGAGCATAAGGATGTTGATAAGAGTAAAAGAAGATCCTTAAGACATAAAAAAATAAAAGGTACAAAGAGGTCTCGAAAGGACCAAGAAATACCACTTACTTATAAAGCTTCTAGTTCACATAAGGACAAACATAAGCAAAAAATGATTGAATACAGAAATGAAGAAACTAGGTTTCAGAAGCCTTTAATAGAGCAAATGTCCAAGTTGGATATTGATTTGGAGAAATTAAGAATTGAAAAGGTGACCATGGAAAAGATGTTAGAAAAGGAACAAATGGAAGTTGCAACAATTGAAATGAAAAAGAAAATAGATTTTTTGCAGTCTTCCAAATATTCGGGAGTAGATAATACTACAGCTTTCAAAGAAAAAGCTACTAATTTTAAAGAGAATGATAGTTTTCAAAGAAAACCATTGCATACTCAAAGGTATAAATAGTTTAACTTCATTGGTATCCTTGGATATCCTAATGCATTTCAAAAAGATATGGGTGATATAGGAGAAAAGCTCCCAAAGTTCACAGGTAACAATGTTATTTCTTGTGAAACACATTTAAGAAAGTTCATTGATTTTGTTGATGATTTAAATATCACTCATGAGGATGTATTAGTGAATCTTTTTGTTCAGTCTCTAGTAGAAGATGCTAGAGAATGGTTTAGAAGCCTTTCTAATGCTTCTGTTTCTTCCATGGATGAGTTAATTGAATTATTTGAAGATCAGTATGGTGATAAAACAAATAAAGGCTTTTTGTTGAATGAATTCAATAACATAAAAAAGAATTACAATAAAGAGGTCACTGAGTTTAATACTAGATTTCAAAGAGCTATGCACAAGTTGTTTCAAAAGATAAAGCTGGATAAGGAGGTATGTTTAGAAACTTATTTAAATGCCTTTGATTCTAAAATTGGATATGCTCTTAGGGATAAAAACCCTAGAACTCTTACTAATGCTTATAAGATAGGAGTGAATATTGAAATGAATAGAAGAGTGTCCGGTAAATTAAATAGGAGAGATGACTCAAGGTTTAGCAGGAGCAACCTAAAAGAACTAGAATATAAGGAATATAGGGCTCCTCAAAAAAATAGGCCTTCTTACAATAATACATATAATCCTCAAAATAGATAGCAAAATAATCCTTATGGAACTCAGTTTAAGGATGGGAAGCCTATTGTTCCACCTAGAAAGGAGAAAACTGATAACAGAACTCCAGACCCTCTACATAAAAATGTTGTCCATTTCTGCAATGATGACCTCTGGTGTGAGGCTTGTGAAGCCCCACATAACCTTGATTTTTGTATTGTTTCCTTGGATTTTAAAGTAAATGAAGAACAAGGAAATGATGAGGGTGAGCAATGTGACCACAATATGAAAAATGCATATTCATGTCATGATATAGATTCAGATATTGAAAATGAAAATCATGATTTATATAGTTCACAAGAAAATATAGAGGTCAGTCATCAACAAGTTTTATCAGATAGTGAAGTAGAGGAGACTGATGACCATATAAGGTGTTATGCACAAAACAATCAAGATATACCTTTAGTCAGGAAAGCTTCAGATGAAGAGAAAGCACAGATTACTGTAGATTTGGTAATAAAGGCTAGAAGAAATTACCATTTAAGAAATAGAGTAGTGGGAGGTTCTGGTAGTGAGCCATCAAGTGTATTTATAAAAGAAAACAAAATAGGCACTAAAAATGCACAAAAGAAGGAAGGACCTGGGGAAAATGCATAGAAGCCTAAGGTCAAAGTTGTAACAAAATTTGTAGAGCCTATAGTTTTACAAGAAGTAAAAGCAAAAGTATAGGAAGTATGTCCTCCTAAGGTAGAAAATAAAAAATTTCAGAAAGAGGAACCTACTCTGAACATACACACCGAGGAAAATATTGTTACTATTGAAAAATCTAAGTCCTCAGATGTAAAATATACTGCAGTTCACACGGGACACTGTTTATCTCAAATTACTGTCAAAGTACCATTTTTAGAAATGATGGGAATCAAAGAACATAAGGAAAAGGTGTTGCCATTATTAAATAGTGTGCCCATAATGAAAGTCCAAAAAACAAAAAATATTGATAAGAAACCAATTAATAAAGGGAAAGAAGTTGAAATATTGACTTCTGAGATTCATCAAATTTTCTTGAACACAACTTCTTCCCCTACAGTTGTTGACCCATTTTTTCTTTCATTGGTGATTAATGGAAGGATGCTAAAAAATTGTATGATTGATTCAGGAGCATCAAACATTGTTATGCTAGTGGAAATAATGAGGTCAATGGGACTACACGTTGATACTCCTCTTGGGAGATGCCAAGCAATGGATTCTAGAGAGGTTCCTATGTTTGGAACCATTGAGGAAATGCCTTATAAATTAGCAATATGTCCTGATGTGGTGTTGACTATGAATGTTCTTGTTGTTGATATACCACCAGACTATGGGATGCTGCTGTCAAGAAAGTGGAGAGCTTCAATGGGAGGTAATATACAAAGTGATTTATCATATGATACTTTTAACATTGCTAGGAATAATGTTGAGTTGTCAAGGGAGGGTAGAACTCCTCACTTGATAGAATAGTTTGAAGACACTAACATTAATTGTTGCATTGATGTGGTTATGGAAAATTTCAGAGTACAGAAGAATGACCATTATCATCAAAGTGAAAATATGGATCCTTTGGTCAAATAATTAAATGTACAAAGTAATAGATTGTGGAAGTTGTATTTTGATGGAGCTTGCTCAAAAGAGGGCTCAGGGGCTGGTGTATTATTCATATCTCCATCAGGTACAACTTTTAAATATACCTTTTTATTGGTGTTCCAATGTACAAACAATACTGCAGAGTATGAAGCTTTGTCTTTAGGGCTAGAGATTTCCATAAAACATGGAATTAAATGTTTAAATTTTTTTGGTGATTCTGAATTAGTTGTAGCCCAGATCAAATCCAAATATGCAGTAAAGAATGATAGATTAAAAATGTATAAATATGCTATTTGAGATCAAATTGAAATGTTTGATGCCTTTTATATAAGTTAAATAGAAAGGTTAAAGAATATAATGGCAGATTTCTTAGCAAATGTTACTTTGAAAACTGATGATCAGACCTTACTTGGGGTATCAATATTGGAAGTCAAGACAAGGCCGGTTGTTTCAGATAACATATACAAATAACAAGTTTTTAAGGATGACCGAGATATTCTAAATTTCATTCAATGTCTAGACCATTATGGGAACCCTAGTATTGATTGCAGTACATTACTTGAAACTCACGATGGTAAAGATTATGTTTTAGGAAGTGAGGTTGTCCAATTAGGTTCTGATCAGATTCCTAGGGGTCTGGTTGAACTTGAAGCATTGTTTAGTAATCAACATAATGATCCAACAAAAGTAAGAAATGCTAAAATTGAGGACTTGGAGGAAATAAATTTAGGATCGTAAACTAGTCCTCAAATTGTCTATATTGGAAAAGTTTTAGATTCAACATAAGAACAAATTTTATTAAACTATTGAGAAAATAAAAGAATGTTTTTGCATGGTCATATGAAGACTTGAAATCTTATAGGGAAGACCTTTTCCAACATCAAATCCCACTGAAATCAGAGATAAAACCATTTAGACAAAAACAAAGGCCTATTAACCCATTGTTGGCTCCTAAGATGCAGCAAGAGTTGATGAAGTTGAAAGATGCTAGGATAATCTAGCCAATCAGACATTCAACATGGGTCTCAAACTTTGTTCCAGTAAGGAAAAAGAATGATGACATAAGATTGTGTGTGGATTTTAGGAACTTAAATATTGCTTCATTAAAAGAAAATTATTCCTTGCCTAATATAGAAGCAATGTTAGACAAGGTGACCAGTTGTGTGTTACTGTCTATGATGGATAGTTTCTCAGGATATAACCAGGTCTTAGTTAACAAATCAAAATAGTACAAAACTACACCTACCACTCCATAGGGAACCTATGTTTATATTAGAATGTCATTTGGACTGATAAATGTAGGAGAAACTTTTCAAAGGGCCATGGATGTTTCTTTAAAAAAATTCATTGATTTATTTATGGTCATTTATCAAGATGATTTAACTGCATACCCTAAGAGAGCCGAGGATCACTATGAGCACCTAGGTAAAATTTTCAATAAAGCTTTAGAATATGGTGTTTCACTAAATCCCAAGAAATGTCATTTTGCAGTACGAGAGGGAAAGTTACTTGGACACATAGTGTCTAAGGATGGGGTAAGAATTGACCCTGAAAGAGTGGAAGAAATTAAGAAAGTTATTGCTCCAAAGAACTTGAAAGGAGTACAATCTTTCTTAGGAAAGATCAATTTTGTCAGAAGGTTTATAGCAAATTTTGCAGAGATTGTTTAACCTATTGTAAAGTTGCTAAAGAAAGATGCAAAATTTATTTGGAATGAAGAAGCCCACCATGCATTTGAGAAAATAAAGAAAGCAGTACAAGAGGCTCAAGTTCTAAAATCTCTAGATTATATTAAGCCCTTTTCTCTATTTTCATTTGCATCTTATCATACAATTGTTGTTGTTTTACTACAAAAAGATGAACAAGGATTTGAACATCCAATAGCTTTTTATAGTAAATCTCTACAAGCTGCAGAACTTAATTATGAGATGATGGAAAAGAAGGCTTATGCTTTGGTAAAAGTTGTAAAGTCTTTTAGGCCATATTTGTTCTATGCTCAGATATAAGCATATGTTCCTCACTCAACAGTGAAAGATATTCTTACACAGTCAGAAGTTACTGGTAAGAGATGTAAGTTGATAAATAGAATACAAGAATTCAATCTTGAAATCCATATTACAAAGTTAATAAGAGGCCAAGGTTTGACAAAACTCATGATAGAAGAAAACTTGGATTTAGTACAAGTAAATCATATAGAGACACATGATCAAATGGTTACAAGTATAGAAACACAACTATTTTATACTAATATTGTGTTTTTCCTAGAAAGTGCCAAGTGTCCTAATCATATGATAGAAAATAAGAAAAGAAACCCAAAGATACACTTTGATTCAAGGAGACTTACATTGGAAGGATAAGAATGGTGTATTTATGTTATGTCTAGATAAATACCAAGCTGAAAAGGTTTTAAGTGAAATGCATGCAGGAGAATGTGGAGGTCATTTTTATGCTAAGACTACTGCCCACAAGATTTTAAGGGTTGGGTACTATTGGCCCAGTTTATTCAAAGATACCTATGCATATGTCAGAAAGCGTGAACCTTGTCAAAGGTTCTCAAATAAGCTTAAATTTTTTGGAGCTCTATTGTTAAACCTAGTGAGTACTAAAGCCCCTTTTACTATGTGGGGAATTGATTTCATTGGTGAATTTCAAGAGAAATCTAGTGGGGGACACAGTTGGATACTGGTAGCCATAGATTATTTTACCAAATGGATTGAGGCCATTCCTACAAAAAAGGAAACAAGCAAGGTAGTCACTGAATTTCTAATGGAAAATATTATGACTAGATTTGGTGTACCCTCTAAATTAGTAATGGATAATGCCATGATTTTTAGATCAAAATAAATAGCAAATTTTTGTGAGAAATATGGGATTATAATATCATATTCATCCCCATATCATCCATAGGGAAACAGACAAGCTGAGTCTAGTAATAAAAATATTTTGAAAATATTGAAAAAGACTCTTGAAAAGAATAAAAGGGCATGGAATGCTAAATTAAAGCTAGCACTTTGGGCTGACAGAATAATAGTTAAAAGAGAAACAGACAAGTCTCCATTTGAGCTGGTATATGGTTTACAGTCAAGAATTCCTATCAATAATTTGTTACCAATATATCAGTTTATACAAGAAGAACAGTTAGATGTTTCTGACACTATGCAAAATAGAATGATCCAGTTGGTAGAGTTGGAGGAGACAAGAAGAAATAGCCAGAAAAAACATTAAGTTACAACAAAAGATGAAATACCTATTTGATAGAAGGGCTACTGAGAGAAAATTCCAACCAGGTGATTTAGTTCTTTAGTGGAATACAAGAGAAGAGGATAAGGGAAACCACCAAAAATTTGAGTCTTTATGGCTTGGACCTTTTGTTATCTCACAAAGCTATGTAAATGAATCTTATCTATTGAAGAATATGAATGGAGAAGATTTTGAGTTGCTTGTGCATGGGCTATTTTAGAAGCCCTTTTTCAATTAAGAACCAAAGTTCATGCACAAGTAAGTATGTATCATACTGTAAATACTTTCCTTTAGTTGTGTAAATACTGTAAATAGTTTCCCTTCTGTAATAGTTTATTTGGTTCTCATTTTTTGATGTGGTTTGCAACCAGAGATTCTGAGATTATTTGTCATAAACTATGTTTAGCCATCCTCATATAGAGCCACTATTGGTTGTATTCCTAGTTTTGGTATTTACCCTAAAAAATTTTGATATCTTCATGACTGAGAAGTGCACAAATTCTGAAAATGTGTCCAAAGTTACAAGGTCCCTAAGAAAGTTCCATGTTTGTAGGTAAAAATCTAGAGAAATGGTAAAAAACCCTATCTTAGGTTTCATTATATGCAAAGTGTCAAAAAACCTTAGATTTGTTAATCAAGTTTATATTTTTGAGTTACTTTTTGAAAGCCTAAGTCATGTAATAAGTCACGTGCTTTTTAAGATTAGTCGCCCAGTCTCCTAATGTTAAACAAATATTCCATTTTATAAAGAGACTTAGTGATTCACTTTAGTCAGGATTTCTCTCAAAAAGAAAAGAATATACCTTATAAGTCATGAGACTTAGTGATAAGCCTTTCTCATGAAGTCTCTCAATGGAGAAAATGTGATCTGGCAACATGGACACAAAAGGTTAAGTCACGGTGTCGCACAATATATCCTACAGTCAGTAGATTATCACGAGACTTAGCGATTCCTTTAGCCATGGAGTCTCCAAATTAGAACATAGTTAATGATGAGTTAAAAGGCTTCATTCACCATGTCTCCAGATAAAAGGTGAGTTAAGTAAAAATTTTAGGGACTTGGTGACAAACTGTAGATTAAAATGTAATATATGGTTGACGAGTAGTCGTTGGTCAAAATTAATAAGTCAGCATCTTTTTAGTGACTTGGAGATGAACAAATAAAGATGAGAAGCATGTCCAAAATGAATAAAGCGAAGAGCATTAGTCACGTGGTATCCAAATGGAAAAGTATCATCTGGCAATTAAGAGACTAAAAGATGTATAGGTATGTATGTCACTATGGTCGCGTAGTCTCCAAATGTTTTAGGATTTCAAGAATATATTTAGTGATTTGATGGATCCGTCAGATACAAAATAAGATAAGATCAATGGTAGTCACTAAGTCTCTATAAAATTTGCACAAAGTAAGAATGTTCTTGTGACAATGAGACTAAGTTTTAGTCACATAGTCTCCATATTGAATTTTAAAATGATAAAATAAAGTTTCATAGGATTTGTCACTAACTCTCCAAAGGAAATATTAAAAAGTAGTTTTATTCAGCGATTAAGTGACTAAGGGTTGTCGCGAGGTCTCTTAAAAGAAAAGAAGCATTCAAAGACTTAGCGATCAGAGCTTAATAAATGGAAAAGTAACCATAGTCGTGGGGTCTCTAAACAAACTTAGAGTTAGGTTATTATTCTAGTGACTTGGATCATTTTAGTCGCATGATCGCTAGGAGTAAACTACAGTTAAGCCAAGGTGAAGAGAATCATGTAGTCACCAGATCTCCAGAAGAAATTAGAGTTAAGAAATTTGATCAGCAAGAAGGAGACAATGTGTAGTCGCTAGGTCACCAGACATGAAGAGTGATAGTTATGACAAGAAAAAATAAATGGCAGTTGCTGACATGAAAATATGGATATTTTTCATCCAATAGAAATGCAGAAGATTAATGACTATGTGAAAAAGGTGGCTGATATGTTTGATAAAGAGCCAATCATATAAAAATATGATTCTATTTGATTTTTATAAGGGTTTTTATCTAAAACTGTACTCATTTGAATTTGATTTCCTTTCACATTCATGGGCTATAGCTAGGAATTCAATTAATACCACAGCATGTAAACTTGAAGGTAGAAGTGATTGATTCCTCAATAATGAGCTGACTACTTTGTGAAATTACCATAAAGGGATGATCTTAGGTTTATTTTCATTCATCATGCATCCATAATTTTAAAGCGGGAAGTTTGCTAGGTTTTCTGTGTCTAAGAAGAAAGAATTGTTAAATCAATAAAGTTTTTATCAATTTCAAGGTGATTTTTTATTTTTTAGAGTTCTTGAATTATTTTTCAGTGCACAGAGAAGGGTAAGGTGTTCTAGGAGAAGATCTATTCCAATATCAGTAAAAAGGTAGTGGAGACCAAAATATGATGAGTAAAGAAATTAGTGTAGCATCTACCAGTGGGAAGAGTGATGATGTGGATGAAGATGCTAAGGGAAAGAGGAACTTCTTCGATGAGTTCTTAAAGCTATTACCTGGATCTAAACAAAATAGGAGGGAAAATTCCAATATATTGACAGATGAGTACTGCGATATCAGAGGTGCCTAGACACCAGGGTCTACAGGTTTTTCTCTTTACAATTACTTTTATAAGAATGCTGATAAGGCCATACCAATATCAAAACCTTTGACCATTGGTTTGGCTAGGTTAATAGTTCTCGATGTTTTCATAGATGTAGACTTGTTTCTTGGTCTAGGAAACCACTATGACCCCTTATCAAAGACAATTAAAAATAATGATGGTACTGCATTATTAATTTTGAATAGGAATTCTTTTATGCAAGCTTTTGGCTTGTATAGTACCATGTCTACTCAGATAACCTCACAAAGAAGGAGGAAAGATATATATTGTAGCTTGGGATTGCTAGGAATCAATTATAGAAACATATCTTTAAAGAGGTCAGAAACCATATTGTCCCTTTACCAGGAACTGCACCTTATTTTTACAAGGATTTACATTTTTATATCAAATAAATTGCATATGCTTTGTGTAAGGTGCTGGGTAGGGATGGAGGAGCTGAGAAGATAAATGTTGGAATTTTAATGATGGTTTTAGATGTAAAAGATGTGCATTCCAGCACCAGCTATGACTACATTCAATATATCATTGACAAGATGCATGAAGGGTTTGTGGCCACACAGAAGAAGGATAAAGATCCCAAATTCTTACACTATTCTATTTTGATGCGTCTTTTATTGCATTTTAATTATGGTATCATGGATGCGAACAACTTAAACCCCCAAAGAATTTATTATGACCGGCCTAATCCAGTCCAATTTGGGATTAAGATATGGAATTTCACTTCCAAGGACTATGATTTCTACAGATTTGAGAACTGGATTGTTTAACCTTTGATGCAGAGCTTTGGTGTCAACAAAAATAGACTTCCAGTAAAGGTGTTACAACTGTTGAGACCATGTGAGTATGTTGACAAGTGGGAAGGTGACCACAATTGGGGAGACTTTTATTTAGAGGATAATTTCACTATGATTAGAGTGTAGGGATGCTCACATCCTCCCCATGTCCTACCATATCATGTAGCATCAAGAGTTGTAGCAATGGAATTTATTTGGCAGCTTTTGTTAACTGATAATGAACACTTTGCACCACATAGGAAGGGGACATTAACCGCTAGGTAGTTCAAGATTTTTAAATTTACAATTGGCAAAGGTGTTATTGATTTAGTATGTAAATGGTTGGAAAGTTCTAAGATGGGAGCAAAACTGTATAGATATATCAATCTAGAGAGATTCATTACAGGATCTAAGAGACTCCTAACTCCTACCATACCAAATACATATGTGCATGGTGATTGTGTGGAGGAGAATGCAACTAGAAATATAATTGATGAAGGAGAAGTGAGGGATAGAAGAGAAAAAATCCAAGAACTGTTGAATTTAGAAAAATATATAAAAGGAAAACGAGTAGCATTTGGAGGATTTTACCTTGATTTACAATATTTTAATAAAATCAAAGCCATGTTGGAAAATTTTTAGACCCTCTGTGAACAGTTGGAAAGATTCCTAGATGTGAAAAAGAAAGGAAAAGAACCTGAATATTCAGAGTCTGAATATGAAGATGAGAGTGAAGAAGAATATGTTATTCTACCTCATGTGGATCAACAACAACAAAATGTTGCAGAAGAAGTTTAGGCATAAGGAGAAGAGGGACATATTATAGACTTTACTAATGTTTCTCAGCCTGATGATATAGATGAGCCTGCTTTCAAGAGGCAAAAAATTGATCTTCGTCAGACATCTCATGATAAGACTTACATGAGAAAGGAGAGAAGGATAGAATAAGTGCTCTTGTTCGTGGTAATAGAGTATTTGATCATAATTTGAGAAAGGAAATCATGAAAGGAAAGAAATTGCTGCAAGAGGTAGAAGAAGACATAAAGTTGTGCCTTAGAACATGTATAGATGAGAGATTGATCCATCAGTAGCATTTCTTAAAAGATGATAATTTCATAAATATTGATGAATTCAAATATTTTTTTAGATCGTGAAAGAAGGAACATATCAGAGAGAAATTGAGAATAGATGGTGAAGAAGTAGTGACAAATGAGGCTCTCATAGCTCTACAAACATATGATCCTAAAACTGAGGACATTACTCCTGAAGAAGCTAGAAAATTAGTGTTGGAAAGTGGCATGTTGCTTGTTGAAGGCTAGGATTTAGCCTCAGCATTTATAATAAATCAAATAAGGAAGAAATTGTATTTAAAAATAACCACTGAGATCCAAATTGGTGATATGATCAAGGGATTCAGATATAGTCCAAATTCCCAAGCATTTGCCATGTGGAGTCTATGTCCTAAAGACCAAAACCCTCAATTGTTGAATATTCAAGAGAGCATGGTGGGAAAGCAAATGGTGTGGACAGTTCAAAACATAGGTGATCTGGAGATTTCCCAAATAATGACACACTGGACACATTTGAAGGAAGATAAGACAAAGCAGTTGTCTGAGAAATGTGGTATCCTAATAGAGGAGGCTAGTTCCCTGGCTAAGGATAGAGAATCATGCCACATCAAAATTCATGAACAAGATAGGGTAATTGCTTAACTGACCAAGGAATTGCTAGAAAATCTAGAAGTTGTATATGTACCCTTGGAGCAGCCTCCAAAAATAGAAGAAAAGGTTGAAACAGAGGAAGAAGAGAAAATAGAGGATATGGCTAAAAGTGATAATAGGATTGCTATAAATGCATTGATGAATATACTTTAGCATAGGATTGATATCCTAAAAGAGAAAATAGATATAATCTTAAATGCTTATAATAAGTTACCCATTTTGCATGCTAAAGTGATAGGGTATATCTCTACTTTAGGCCCTTATTTTGTAACATGGTCTTCCAGGATACAACTATTTGAGAGGTTGGCTTCTTTACAACCACATAGGCCAGATTTGCCAGAGATTGTGACAGAAGTGGAGGATGAAATCAAGAAAATAAATGTGACTTTACCTTTCTTCAAAGGTAAATTAAATCAGATAAAGGTAAAGATGAGCCTATTTGGACCAAGTTTCAATAGATTTATTCCTCCACTTAAGGGAAGATGATCATATTAAGGCCTTGGAGGCTTGGAAAAGTGAATTTTATAGAAGACTATCTAGTAAAGAGGCATTTATCATAGATTCTGATCTTGATATGGAAGGTTTCAATAAGATTTTGGATGAGGCTTTTAAAGCAGAGACTGACATCAATAAATTCTTAGTGGATGTCAAAGGCATAACTGATGTCAGATGGGAAAGACAGAAAGCACAACTGCAAAGTATTCATAACTTTGATTGGCCTGCAGAGGAGGATGTGACAGCATGGGATTCAAAGACAAAACCAAAGAAAAATAAAGTTGCTAAAATAGAAGATGTACTGGATGAAGAATAGAAAGGAACACTTGGCACCTGATCATTTAGCACATGGAGGTTAGTAACCACAAAGGACAAGTGTAGGTTAGCTTGAAATGGTGGTCACTTGGTCTCAATACAAATATAAGATACAATCCTGAACACAATCAGACAAAGGCACCAAAATTCATGTGAAGACAAAAGAAGATCAAATTTCGTCCTTTATTCTTGTCTTCCCACCACTTGAAAGTTCTTGTATTTTGTCTTTTCTATGCTTTTTAGGGTTAGTTTTCTTAAACCATCCAAAGCTTGTTGCATCATTTCCTTAAGGATTCCAAGATGGTTTAATACCTATATATAGATGAAATGTAATAATTTTGAAGAGAGATGAAATATATTGGAAAGCCAGGCTTCTAGATTTTAGTTTGTGTTTTTTGAGCTCTTGGCCTTGATATGTACAGAAGCATAAATTTATGAATAAAATACACTACAACTTTATTCTATATTGTTATTGTCTCTTTTCTTATTGTGTGTACTGTTTTATGTTTGATTTTTAAGGCATGTTAAACATATTGGCTATAAGGTAGCTATCTAATTATTTGCAATTTTCTTCTAAGGGGAGAATTAAACTTTGTGAGTAGTTTCAGAGAGTACAATAGTAATTGAGGATTTGATATAACTTTGTAGGAGTGACAGGGTAATTTGTAAGGCACTTTACCTGAGTTGTATGTAGGTTCTAAGGCATCCTATAGTATTCTTATTTGTTTATCTCTATTGATTTATATCTTTTGACTCTATAGCCCAAGGACAGGCACTGGTCTAGAACTTGTTTGGTGATCCATCATCATCCAAATATTTAAAACTATTCAAAATCAATCACATTTTACACAAAGAACATATAGTTAAAATAAATTGTACTCATACAGTTTACAATTTGTGTTTGTTGATTTCTTAAAGAGAAAACCAAATATGTTATTCCTCCTAGATTCATAAGAATTATAAAAGGAAAGAAGGTTGAAATTTATTATCATGTTGTTGTCTGTCATCATCAAGATAATGTTTTGGATTGTTAAACTTATCCTCAAAGTAATCAGTGTTATCTGCATAGTAATCTATTTATCCAAATAAGAATAGAGCATTCAACACATAATAAAAATCCACTCTAAGGATACTGTCAAGTCAGTAATGAATCATAGGTAAAACCTGCCTGAGTCGGTGGATCTAAAAAAAGAAGGAGGTGATAATAGGTATCCCCAGTGTTATCAAAATACCTCATAAATTAGTGTTTTCTATTGCTTGAGTCAGAGTTTCAAAGCTAGGTATTGGGAGTCAGATTTATTCAAGCATTTTAGAGGCCCTGCAAGAAAAAACCCTAACAGGGACCATGAAGATATGGAATGAATGTTGTACAAAGGAGAAAATACCACCAAAAGAGGGTCCAAACTAAAGTAAACTTGAAGGTAATAGCCTCAAGACTCCCCTTGATAGATTTCTAACTCATGTGGGGTCTTGAACTGAGGTCTAAATGTTGTATCTACATTATATCTCCTTTGTTCATCACTTGAATTGTTATTGATTTTCTCTTAAAAATGCTTGATACTGTCTTTATATATTTAACACATTGTTCATTTCTTATAGTCCATGTATCACAGTTTGTTAATAACAATGACATGGCTTATATGAGACATCAAATATCATTTTCTCTAATAACTTTATAATTTTCCTCTTGATCCTTATCTCTTGTCTTTTCACTCTTTTTTTGGTGTCACATGTTGACATTTTACTGTCTTTTCTTCCATTGATCTTACTATAATTGCAAAGACTATTGTGCGTCATAATAGGTCTAGTTATGCTCTTTTTTTTTATCTTAATGACACTATTTGATTACATGTAACTGACTGAATGTTTGAAGATGTTAAGTTGATGATCATGTAAGGCATTAAATTAATTAATGTATTGTATTGTCATTGCTATCAACTTAATATAATTTGTATGGTCATTGAGATACTGCCAAAGACTTCAAAGAACTCATGAATCAAGGTTATGCTATTAGTAATGCATACAAGTCAAATATTCACTAAGTGACTATAAACACTGACGGAGTGCACCCAATGGTCAGAGTAAAAGAAAAAAGTCACAGTGTTACCTGACAAGGAAAAGCACAACATTACCGACAAGCAAAGTTACAGTGTTGGCCAATGAAAAAAACACAGAGTAACCCAATGGAAATAAATACAGTGTTTCCTGATGGAGAAAACAAAGGACGGAGATCCTAATGACAACTAAAGTCACACCGACAGAACAGTGAGTTATCACCAATAAATAATTGAAGTGTTGACCGACAGAACAAAGAGTTCAGAAAATGACAAAATGCTTAGCTGTCAAGAGCTAAAGATAGGGTTAACTATTACTCATCATTGTTTTAATCATCCAGATAAAGTCAGAGATAAGTAATTGGTTTAAAGTTTCTTTTTCTAGTTGGTAAGAAGATCTATATGAGGTCAGACTGGAGATTTTCTTTAAATCTATTGGCAAAGATTGTTGAACACGCCAAGATCAAGAAAGCCAAGAAAAGAGGAAATCATGTCTATAAGAGACAAAATAAATTTGTTACAAATTGTGTGGGGTGAACAAGAGAAGAGGAGAGATGCTAAAGGAAATCTAAAGGAGAAGAAAGTCTTCTTTCAGTTCTGATCAACAAGCTGATGAAAGAGCTAGATTCTGCAGACACTGACGAATAGTGAGACAAGAATCACATAGCAGAACATTGTGGAGAAAAGGTATAAGTGATTATATTGATCACAGAGGTAATGGACTTACAATAGATCTAAAAATATACAATTGATTTATATGTATCAACTGATCATTAGTGTTTCAGTTTAACCATTGAAGCATATAAGCCTCCTAACCGAGCGGGACTTAAAAGTCTTTTTCAATTGAGATACATCCCAAGGAGTATAAAAAATTTTGATCACAAAAGTAGCATTGGATATGCCCCATACCTATTGATAGGCTAACTGAGTGTTTGACCAAGGATGGTAGCATTAGATGCTTGATGCAGGAGCATCCTAGGTGTAAGGGAAATCTTGCATCACCCAAAAATATGTGTTTTTCTATTCAATAAGGGCTATTATGTACAAAGCTGCTATTTTTGGAAACTTACTATTTTTAGTAAGTTGGTCATTTGAACTCAGAATGTTCTAATTTTCCAGGTGAAGGTTCATCTTAGTCATATAAGAATGCCAATTGAATTTCATTGCCAAATCATCTGTATTGGCGAAGTTATTAAGGATTTACTGTTGAGATTTTAGGGTGCAAAATATTTGAGCTCAATTTTTAGGACATTAGAGGCTCTGGATCGAGGTTGAACTCCCAATTGACTTTTGCTTCACTAGTCAGACACTGTAGATCGCGATCTCCCCTTTCTGGAAAGTGGTTATAATAGCCAATCGGAGCTATGGTTCAAAAGTTATGGCTTCCGAAAGTTGGGCTACCTAATCTCATGTTTTGTAAATATTTAAAGCTGACCCTTTTGTCATAAAAGTGAAAAATAATTAAATGCTAAGGGTAGTCAGCCTTAATGGCTAGATTTCTGGAACCTTCTCGGGCGGTGGAAATTGCCTATATAAAGAAGGCCCATAGTGTTGTCTAGGGCAGTTCTGGATAGATCTGGGTAATAATTCGAGGCTTGTCCTACAGAATATTGTAAAGGGAATGCCCATGTGGCTTTGCATATTGTAATTCTAAAAATTTGGAATTCCACATTTGTGGAGATAATAAGAAGCCCATTTCCTATTCTTGCAAATTGTTGTTGCTTCTCTGTTTCTCAATTTCAATTTTTTTTTGTATTTTTGACGTTTTTGATTTTTTTGATTGATGCATCAAGGCACCTATTGCTAGTTTCTCACCAAGATGATCATTTTTTATACATCTTTTTCTAATTTTTAGATTTTTTTTAGGACATTTTTCACTTTTTAGATTTTTAGAGATTTACCGATCTCAAGCAAGATCACATTGGTTTGCCCCCAATATCTAGCAAGGTAGACGTCATTACAGATGGATTAGAAAGTTTATGGATGAGGTGAAAAGACTATGATGGATGAAGAGGCTGAATGCGACCCTCAAGGACAGTCTCCTCAAGTTTACCCAAGCTAGGGAAAAAATGAATACATTAATGTAGGCTCATGGATCAGTGCTGGATAGCATATAGGAAAATGACCTGATGTCATGAAAAGCATGGAGTCCAAAAGAGTGGATATGTCAAGAGACTTTTAAGAACTTGTTGGGTGCCATAAATGTGACAGTTAAATGTGGGCCTCTGATTTAGCAGTACACTTCAACATGGTCATTGTACTTCTGTGAGGTCCTGCCCTGATCCGTCCTAGTTTGACTTTCATTTTGACACTTGACTCATCAGGATGATATTTTGAGTATTGACATTGATCTATTATGATTCATACATGTTGTCTTTGAACTTTATGAGTAGCTTGTTACAGTTTTTGTTGATGATCACAGTAATTGTACTCTTTATATATTTATACATGTTTATTTTGATACTTTGATTATTCATGATATATGTATTCAACATTGTTCTGCTATCTTTCCATATTATGATCACTAATGGAATCATGGTTCTAGAATAAGATGTTATCACTTGCTTATGAAAATATGTAATGTTATATGATGTAGATGTATACACATGTATATTGTTTAGAAGATGTTATCATCTTATGTTGAAATGTTTATTAATGTAAGTTTTATTTTTCATGATGTACTGACATTGAGTTTGAGCATGCAGGGATATGGCCATGGTTTAATTCGGGGAAACAAGATAGGATCAAGTGTAATCAGTAAAAGCCAAGGTCAACTCTAGTGGGAGAGTGCGACCTCATTGTATCGTGTTTTCTTTTGTGAATGTGATGACTGAATATGTATGGTTGTTAATGTTGATTTATATGTTGTAAAATAAGGTGGATTTATATGTTGTCAAATAGTATTTACCTTGTGAAATGTTTAATTGTTTTTGCACACTAAGCATGCCACTTATGATGTGATGTGTTTTTCTTTTGTGATGTCATTTGACACCTAGTGATGATGTGGCTTGTGAAATGGATTTGTACCCACCTTCCCCTTAGCCACCTTGAGCTCTCCAAGTTGGGTAGGTGGACTATGAGACCAAGAAACATTGAGAAGCAAACCTCATTTTTGGATGCATGAATTTTTGGTTATTTTAAGAGGTTTTGGGAAGTCCTAAGATGTGGCTTTATGCAAATTTGAGTACCCCAAGGTTAGGAATTTGGTTGGGGGGCTCAATTCCTGCATTTTCACCTTCCTAGGCCACCTTTAAGTCCCCCCAATTATGTCATTTTAGGGATGCACGAAAATTGAAACCTTTCCTTAGCTGTCCACCAATTTTGTCTTGTTGAAATTGATTTCCAAAACATGTGGAAGGGCAAGTGTCATTTTTTTTTAACCTAGAAACCTAACACCTTAGGAGGGTGTAGAGAGGAATGTTGGGAAAAGACTTGAAAAATAGGAAAGACTACTAGATTATGGTCAGCCAAGTCTAGGAGTAAAGGAGAGGGAGGTGGCTAGATAGAATAGTGGATAGTGGATTATGGACAGCAAGCTAGTGGAAAAAGTAAAGGCTCAAATTCAACTCTCAATTTTAGCTCTATCCTTTGTAGGAGGTTGGTGGTCTCAAATCTCATTATTCTATTTTTGAATTAAGTTGAAAGCATTGCATTCCATGAAATAATTTGTAATATGTTTGGTTGATGAAAATCTGTGTACCTTTGGTTGGTTTTAGTGAGTAAGGAACTGAGTCTTGTTATTTCCTTGTGAACTGTGAAGGAGTTGTAATCTGTTTGTCATGTGTAAATTTATGGATTCCAATTGAGTTGTGAATTTCAGCTTTGGTCACTTTCTTTGTGAATTTTTTATGTCAAGGGAGTGCAAGTCATTCCTCATCCTTGGGAGGAAAGTAGGAGGACTTGGGGTGAAGAGCATAACTTGGGATTGCACTTGTATTGAGTGCATAGTTGTATGGGCATCTATGAGAACCAGCTTATGTTTTGGGGGCTATAAGGTATTTTGGGGGCCATAAGGAGTTGTTGTTGCTCATGGCCTTGAGCTGTATGTTGGGGTTAAAAGGGGCCTTGTGAAGGCTGGTTACTTGCTATATGTTAATGTTTCATAAGCTTGGTGACTCCATTTGGCAATTCCACCTTCACCCATAAAATGGATTCTGTGTTTGAATCCTTTGTTCAAGCCTGGAAAGGGAATCATTGTGAAAGTGGGTGTGTTTGTGTTATGTTAATTATTCTATGTGAGTTCCTATGTGTTATCCCATCCTATACCTATTTCCCCAAGCTCGGGGGTGGCCAGGTAATGGCCTTGGCTGGGAGGTGAGCTCCATGGCCATGTGAAGAAATTCTTTTGTTTGCAGGTTGCTTCATTGGCTTGGTGAACCCGTCTCTATTGAGGCTTAAAGTTTAAAGTTAAAGGTTGTAAGGTTGTGCTAGTGTGTATCCTGATTGAGGGATTTTGTTCCATCACATTGTACTCTATATCAAACAGTTGTGTTGTTCATTAACTAGAAATTTGATTTATCATGTCAGATATTATTCTGAGGTTATGACCATTTTATTGATCTCTTGGAGTCAATCTTAAAGTCTGTATTTAAGTTTTGAATGTTAAATTCATTATTTTATAAATGTCAGTTAGATTTGACATGAACTGAGAATGTTAGTTGCTCTAAAGAACTCAAAAAAAAAGAAGAAGAAACTGCACTTGTAAATTCCTATTTATATAAATTCTGAGTATTTGTATTATTGTAAGATGCTAAAAACAAAAAAAAATATAAATCAGTTCTATGTCATTCATTTATTGGATTTCCTTGTTTTTAAAAAATTTATCTTAAGTTGTTGTATCTATGACTATGTGTTTTAGATGTTGATTAAAGGAGCTCTTAAGTTGTTTTTATGAATCCTATTTTATTAACATCAGTAAATTTGAACCAAAGGGATTTTGATATTGAAATTATTGATCTGATTAAATTAGAAGAATTACCTTAAGACAAAATAGTATGTTGAGCTGTTTGGAAATTATATTTGCTCTGTATGTGAATTAACTATGTTAAAAAAAAAGGGAGACCTGTAAGTTCATATGTTGTTGATTAAATGTAATAAACAAAATTATTGTTAAGTCTAGAGAATAGAACACCATCCCAGAATTGATTTGTAAACTGTCAAACTAAAAATATTTAATTCACCATTCCAAAATATGCTTGCAAACTATCAAATTGAAAACATTTAATTTAATAAGGAAATGAAATTTATAAATCAGTAAAGTTGATCTAAATATTATTTACATTGGAATATTTTAGAGCTAAACTAGTCCTCTAATGTATTCAAAAATTATAAGTAAGGTTGTTTAATGTATGCCCATATATAACGCATTGGTTATAGAAATTAAACTTAGCATTACCAAGTCGGTATGATAATACCCGTGCTACATCTTACATAGAAGGATGTATATCACAACTTTCATAACGTTATATATTACTCCTTTAAAACAAGGAACATGTTTATTCCACAACTCTGAACTGGTCACAGACCTGTAACATTAAAGAGAAAAAGAAAAAAAATATAACGCACACATGACTATCAGTAATCTCATAACACTAAATGACAATGTATAACAATGTATACATTCTAAAAGTTATACATAACAATAATGTAAAACATGTATTATATTTATACAATAATATTAAAGCAGTTCATTCATTTCATGATACTAAACTAATTACAATGTAATAATTATTGATTATGTACTATACAATAAATATAGTATAGTAAATAATAAATAACTATACATTATATGAAGTGATTAATTCTTAATATAATATATACTATACGATATACACCGTATAGCATATAATAAACAATAGCACATTATGTCGTGTTTACTATTTTAATGATGTAACTTATTCTATTTATGTTATTATATATGTTATATAGTAAATGATATATAAATCGTATAGCATATAATAGATAACTTAATGTTATCTTTTATTTTACCTGAGAAACCTTTTTTGTTTTAACATATGATATATGCTATGCCATATTTTCGACACAACTTCGTAACAAAAAAAAGTAAACTCATCGCATTGCAATGGTCAAAGCCCTGCAACCCCAGACCCGCGCCGCTAGTGCAGACCAGCGCTGTCATGACTCTGAGTCACGACAATGTTGAAGCACTGCCGTGGCTTAGAGCCATGGCAGCGACCACTTTCGTGGCCAGACCATGAGCATCGAGCGGGGGGGGGAGGAAATAAACTCATAAATGAACCCCTTTTAATTTTTAGGAAAAAAAAAAATATTCATACGGAAATGTATAGCGTTCCCATTATTTCTTGGGCATTATGCAGAATTTTGGTTCTATCCCAGAATAGATAGAACCGTTTCTTATGCCTCTGCTATCATAAAAAACAAACTTAATGAATGCATTTAAAAACTTCAACATTACAAACAATATTTTGGTAAAGGAAGTAAAAGGAAATCATGATATCGAGCTTGAAGAAATGTCTATGAACAAGAAACAAAATTAATGTATTACCCAAATTTGCAAAACAAATGGGTATGCTTTCGGGCTTAGATAGGAGAGGATCTCATATGAGTTATGAGGCCTCTTGCTGGTCTAATCCCTCATGGTCTCTTGAAAGTATCCATGTTCTCTTAAAATGAAGCATTTCCCCTTTGCATCTCCATTTCCTGCAAATGAAAAAAAAATAAAAATGAGAGTTCTAGGGTTTCCTTAAGTTTTAATAAGGCCCCAAACCCTAATTTTGAATTAGGGTTTGGAGGGCCCATTTCACTTATTTAAAATAAAAAAAAATGTTTATGAGCCATTTATGGATTTATTTATTTGAAATAGATTTGGCCTTACTTTATTTTGCAAAAGGGAATTAATATTGTTAGGCCCTCTTAATTTTTCTTCTTTCATTGATGTGCATGATCTATTTATTAATTAATATTATCTATAAGATAGTTCTAGTATTTAATTTTGTTTCACAAAATGCGTAGGATAAGATTTTGTCGTATTTGACTATTCCTTCTTTAACTGAATTATCTAGTTAGTTAATTACTCACTTAGAGATATATTAAAATTTGACGGTTGAATTAATTTAAATATGTTAGTATATTAATTTCATAATGGATTTGGTTAAATTATCTCTTTAGTAGAAGTAATTGTTGTTGACAATGAATTTAAATCCATGGGTTGTTTATATTAGTAAATTATTATTTTGTGAGATTAGTAGCATAAAGAAACTATAATGTGGATGGGTGATATGACTTTTCTTTTAACTTCTTAAAATGATTTTATATAGATATCGTAAGAATAATTTAATAATTAATGTTTTATTATTTTAAGATTTAAATTTCATAGCAACCCTAATCTTTGTCGAATCTAAATTTTATCAAGGATTAAAAATTACAGGGATCATTTTAATGAAATTATTAATATTATTATGAACCATAGATTTAATGATGTAATTAACCTTAGTTTTATTGATATGGACAATCTTTAAGATTATTTTTATCAGGAAAAATATTCTTAATTTTTAAAGTAACCTTGTTTTTCGTATGTGTTCGTCAGTGTTTTAAAATAAAAAATAAAAATAAAATAATTTTTTTTGTTGTTTTTATGTCCAGTTTATTTGGGCATTACAACTTCAGCTACATACAGGAATGAATATGGATTCATTCATCCTGCATGTCTAAAAGAGTCGACCTGGTGCCTTCTAGTAGGTAGGAGTATGAGCTTGCTCTCAGATCATCACAAGCTCAGTGACTACACCGAAAACCTAAATGAAGGATTTAAAAACTATGCTAAATTATCTAAGATAGTTATGCAGATGCAATTAATCAAAAGCTAATTAAGATCCAGTTTTAGAGCACCAATTAAAGTGTGTAAGCTTGATTTTAAAACACCAATTGAAATATGCTCTAATATTAGATTTGCATGATTAACATAAAAGTAAACAACAATAAAAGCTATGCTAAGAATGCAAGAAAGCTAAGACATAAATGCAGTATAATAACTTTAGATAAAAGATTAGGATCCTTTGTGAAGGAAAAGAGTTTCTATTTTATAGAAATCTCTCTCGAATCGACGGTCGAGATCAAACAAAAAGAGTGCCTAAGATTTGATTGAAGAAGCACAATCCATGTGCAAGTGATTTGATTGGTCGAGAGAGTCAGTTGACTGAACTGACTAATCAGTTATTTTGGAAACTTCCAAAATTAGTTCACAGTTAACTGAAATGTTTCCAAAATTACATATAGTGGAGATTTAGTTAACTGAGTGGAACTGGATTGTTTCCATTTTGATAATCATGTTAAAATTATATCAGATTGTGAGATCATTTTAATTCCTTCAAAATATTCTCAATTTATATATATGACTTCTCAACTTATCATGTAATGATATATCAATTATATATAAATATTCATTGAAATTGCTGCACAAAATATAATATATTAATTAATGTGACTCCACCAAATATTAAAATATTAATATATGTTATTGCTATTATATTGCTTCATTGTTTTTATCGCTACAATATTCTAATTTTCTGTATGTGTTAATATATGTTGTAAGGCACATATTTATATGAAATGTGGAGTCACGTCCACAATGGAATGTGACTCTACATGGAGTCACTTTCCATTATGGACGTGACTCCACAAAATACATGTGGTTGTTTACTTAATTGATGGCTAAATAACTAAGCCCGATCGGTGATACCCATGCTTAATTCATATACCCAAGTTTAATTCATAATTCCATAGTATTCGGTCAGTACTTTAATGGATATGTTATTCAATAATGATTTATAATCATTATATATATATATATATATGACAATTTTAATAATCATTATAAATCAATTAGTCTTTTATAGATGTTATTTTACCGACTGAAGATATAATACATTAACACTCCCTCTTAGCTAGGGAGGATAAATACAAGAATAAATAATACCTCATAGTAATTTTAAGGATATCTCAGATCAGAAGATTTTCATCATCATATTTGATATCTTGAGTATTGGCGTATCTGAATGTCAACACATGACATTCACCAAATACTCTGAGTATTGGCCTATTAGAACATCAACATATGATATTCACCAAGTACTCAATAAGGTACTGATCTACAGAATATCAACACATGACATTCACCAAATACCTATCATATATCTATACAAACAACTCATAGACCGTCAATGACATCTAACACTTAGTTTTTGATTTACAAGATATATCTAAGCAAACAACTTATAGACCATCAAATTAATGACATCTAACACTTATTTATTTCTTTACAAGATGTATCTATACAAACAAATTATAGACCATCAATTATGACATCTAACACTTAGTTGTTGATTTACAAGATATATCTAAGCAAACAAATTATAGACCATCAAATTAATGACATCTAACACTTAGTTTTTGCTAATCATTTATCATGATCTATTTCAACATTGTAAATAATGTATATCATGATTTAAGTTATTGTAAGATCATCACCTTCCAATAACTTCTGCAAATACAAGTGATAATCATTTGGAAGTCGTCACTTCCTTATGATGTACACAGGAGGTAGGCCCATTAAAATCATATAGTCGCACACATGTGGACTTTTGAACTCCCTCTGAATATCTGTTGGTAATGTTTCTTATTTGGCGGTTCTCCCGGTTCCTTGTCCTTTTTTCTGGTTCTGGCCTATCCATTTCAGTCCCTTCTTGTTCAGTCTGGCTTCAACTCTGCAAAATTTTTAGGTCGCTTAATTGCATAACCCAAATCGAATATGCCAAAACATTACCCGACTTCACTTTTGCCTTATGTCGCATAGTCTTGATAAGAAACAGAATATTCTCTCAGTGTATCGAGACTTGGCGATCTTTCTTCCGTCGGGTTGTCGCTTGATTCCATGTTATAAAGCTTTAAAAAGAATGGGACCCGCCTCAGTCGGGTGATCGCGAGAAGAGTCAACAGGTCAAAGAAATGTCTCCCGACCTTGCGCCTACTTCATGTCGCATTGTCGCTAGATCAGCTTGGTCAAAATAGTTAAAGCTTTTCCTTCAGTCACGTGGTCTCGTGAAAATTGGCGGTTAGTGGATAACAGTCACGACTCAGCGACTAACAGTTTCATGCTAAGTGATTTCCTTCAGTCGGGATGTCGCCAGATCAGGGGTGGTTACTCAGTTATTCATAAAGTGTTACATGGACGAAAGAAAAAATGACATCTGTCACAGAGCTAGTGGTTGTCGCCTGATCGCTTGATAAAGGAAATGGATCACGCGATAACAAGACTAAGGTATGTTTACCTTCAGTCGTGAAGTCTCCTGATAACTTAAGGGTATATGAAATTCTGAGGCGATTATGCGACAGCCGTGCGATGGAGAAGTGAAGGGATCTGACGGTGGTCGCGTAGTCTGGTGATAAAAGTGCCCTAGGTAAAAAGTGCTTCCGACTAAGCGATTAGGGTATGTCGCGAGGTCGCTGTAAATAGAAAAGGGAACGTGCTTCAAGTTAAAGGTAAAGACACAGGATCTCTCGACTAAGCGACCAAAGAGATCATGAAAATAAGAATAATGGCTTGTCGCGTAGTCTGGAGAAGGATGCTGAGTTAAGGATAACCCTGCGCGACTTAGATTTTTGCATAGTTGCCTGATCGCTAGAAAGACTTGGGTTTGCCGACGTAAAGGAATTACATTGTCGCCTAGTCTGATGATCAGACCATGGTTAAGTGAAAACGCTCACGACAAGGAGACTAACGGTTGGTCGCGAGGTCGCAGGACTTTGAATTTGAAATTTTGGTGGCAGATTTGGCACAGGAGCGTTCGTCTGCCATGATTTCTCTGTGCTTGTGTTCCAGGATTAATCAGAGAGGTTTCAATTGTAGAAGGCCATGCACAGAGAGTCTGTTGATCCCAGAATTAGATTTGTTTCAATTTCGGTGAAGAAAGAAAGATTCAGAGGCATGGAAAAAGATGCAGAATCCACTTAGAAGTTATTGCTCTCAGTTACAGCTGGCAAAGGCATGGTCATGATAGAGGACTTGTTAATGAGAATTTGAGTGGCAGCCGTCAGGGGTCACTTCTCATCCTGAGAGGTTATGGTCAGTTGGTGAGCATTCATGGCAAGGTATACTTGCAGAGTTGGGCTAATGAATCCAGGTTATATGTCCAAAGGTAGGATCCAGTACAGGGATGGGCGCAAAAGAAGCCTGATAATGTTGACTAAAGGAAAAGGGCAGTGTCTACAGATATAAAAGGATTGATAATGAAAAGATCAGATTTGAAAGAAGGACATGTGTCAATTGCCTAGAAGTTTTAGGGTTTCTCCTTCTTCTATATCTTGCCTTCTTTTCTCAGTTGTAACGGTTCCTTTTTCTCTGCTGAGAGCAGGTCCCTATTGGTCTTGGAAATTTTATTGTAAGTTATATTTCTGTATCTTTGTATATTTTAAAAGCTTCTTGTCTGGATATGTTGAAGCAGAATACAGTAATAGAATACAGTGTGGTTTTCCCTCT
>MU224214.1:2677371-2705341 GCA_018584345.1 Thuja plicata
TATATATATATATATAATATGAACATTTTAATAATCATTATAAATCAATTAGTCTTTTATCGATGTTATTTTACTGACCGAAGATATAATACATTAACAAATAAGTCAACTGAATTTGATGATGTCATATGCATTTTTAATACTTTAATTGATTTTGAATGCACATTTATGATTTTTATAATTAATTTAATTCTTTTTTTATTTAATTGACAATTTTATAATTTTTATTTAATTAATATGTCATAATATAAATTAAATAATATTATAAAGTTTATTTGCCAATGTAATCTAATTTTAGGAATTAATTAATTAATCAAGTATGATGATCGATTAGGACCTAGGGTTTAGGTCAGATTAGTTCAAATTTATAATTGTCAGTTAGATTTAGGACTTAGGTTCAATCAAGATTAGGGTTTCTTGATTAATTGCTGAGATTGGGGGTCTAGGGTTTATCTGACCATTTTTAGGTGATTACACTAGCACCTATCAAAATGGTGAAGGATAATACTTAATACAACCTATGTGAGATCTTGCACGGTCAATTGATTGACAACATTCAAATCATCAAGCATGACAGGAGAAAGACATTCAGGTTTGGATCTTTGATCATCTACCTATATTTCCATATTTTTGGAAAGGTTGCAAACCTTTACCTAGACAGGAGCAAACCCACAATGTCTTAGATTTCTCTTAAGGCCACTTTAGAGAGCAGTGCAAGGGATGCCATGGATATGGATATTAAGACATTTAGGATCAAAATGTAGAATAGGTTCAGATTATCTGAGAAGATAGTTGACAAATATAAGGATACCATATGTTTCATGGTAGAAACAAATTCCACTTGCATGGAGGCAGATGAACCTAGAACCAAATGGATTCATCCTCTTGGTTATGATGTGGAAGAACATGTGTTAGAAGGATATGCACAAGTTCCATTTTCTGCACCCAAAGATCCTAATGAGCCAAGGTGGGGCACTTATAAAGAGAAGACCAATGAAGTGGATACTATCTTACACAATGCTGATAACAAAAGGAAGGCATCCAGAATTACATCTAGCATTTTAAAAGTTCATAGAGTCACTCAAGAAGATCTTGACAAAGCTAGAGATGCCAAGATAGAAAAAGAACTTGAGAAGGCCAAAGAGATCTAGAAGAAGAAGAAAGTAGTGAGCACCTATGCACCCTCTACCACTATTGATCTAGACTCATCTCCACCTTCTATACCAAGAAAGAAGACTAGAGGAAGAAAATAGGTGCCCACAAATTATCCATCATCAAGGAACACTCAGAGCAAAGCAAAGAATACTCAAGCTCCTCATGAGGTAGGATTTAGACCTAGTCTAAATGTTTTGAAGAACAAAATTGTAAATGAAGGTAGACTAGAAAACAATTGCTAAAGTTTATGAAAAATATCAAGAGATTGATAAGACTGAGATACACTCTATCATCATATCTCATATGATCAAGTTTAAGAAGTCAGTTCTTGAACTCAAGATAGTGATACCAAATCAGTTATGGAACAAATTGGAGATCATGAAAAGACATGCAATAGAGGAAGACATGAGGATTAGAGAATAAAAATTGGATACTCTTCTCCCTATATGCTCGTATGATGAGATGCCTATTTTATTAGATCTGGTGAAGCCTCATCTCAGAACCAAGACAAGGACCTTACAAATTATGAACAAAGAGTATGAATAGATAGGTAAAGAGACTGAAAAGGCATTTTCACAAGTGTTTATGGATAGAAACATGTATCCACCAATGACACCTACTACAAAGGAAACTCTAGCTCCTCCGAAATAGGTTACATAACCAATTATTCAGAAGGCACCTACAACAGGTCCACAGGTTTCAGCACCCATGGTGAAAATAACTTCTAATACAGATAAAGACTCAGAAGATACTATAGTATTTGATAATATCAAGATATCCATGACAACATCTGAAAAAGATATGGACAAAGTTGATAAAGCATTTGTAAGCACTGAAGAAATGTGCACTGATGATACATCTGCACAACAAGATGAAGTTCCCACCAATGATCCAATTGACGTAAATGAAGAAAAAGATACTCAAGGTGATGAGACACCAATAAATATTGAATGTATGGATACCAGTTAGAATACTATATTCTCACCATCCACTCAACCATCTACCTCATTGTTGTCAAGGTTAACTCCTGATTCAGCAATTCTGGATGCATGGGGAGAAGAAGACCTAATCAAGATCAGCTTTCTTTCTATGGAAAAAGCAAAGGAGAAACAAGTGATGAGGAACCCTCTCTTTTTGGAATCAGTAAAAATATTGAATGGCTTAATTCCTGCTGACAAGAAAGTAGCAAAAGTTCAATCACTTGAAGATGTGGATAGCATTCTGACAAACTTCAAATCACATTTTACAAGCCTAGTAGATTCAGCTACTAAGATTGTAGAAGATGAATACATAAAGGAGAGACTGAATGATTTGGTAAAGAACTTTACCTTAGACTTGAACTCCTTAAATATTGGGAAATCCATACTGAAAGAATTGGTAGCTAAGGGAAATAAATTTATAGCCAACTGCATGGACAGAGTGAAGTTCACCTCTGAGCACATTAAAAAGGTAGAAGAGGCAGAGATCATACTGGAAAGCATCAGAAAATCAGTTGAAACATTCCTACAAGACATGAACATATGCAATAATGTCTATCAAGGGAAGTTAGACAAGATTGAGAAAGCTAAGTTGGAGATCAGCAAGATAAGAATAAGGAAAACTCAGTTGAGAAATGCTCTTGCGCCATCTCTAGCAGTCCTAAAAGAGAACATCAAATAGATTGATGCCACCATTGCAACATATGATCAAGGTCCATGCATGGATCTAATGAAGATGGAGAAACTAACTTATGTCCTATGCGCACATCTTCAGACAGTAGATGCAATGAAAGTATTTTGGAAAAAAGAGATCCAATCTATTCAAATTGTGTACCCTGAAGTTTACATGGAGTAAGTATGTAGAAGAATTACAATTTTTTGTACACCTTTGTCATAATTTTAGAGGGGGAGTAATATAGAATGTGTATATGTAGAGAAGTATATGTATATATCACTAAGATTTTATGATATACAGTCATTTTTTGTGTTAAGTCATTTTGAGAAACTTGGCCACATTCCTTTGTTGCCATAAATGAAAAAGGGGGATATTGTTGGCAAGTTGACTTCTTGAGGATGTATGACTCATTTTGTGTTGTCATCATGGAAACAAAGTCATGTTTAGTTTATGTCTTGAAAGACAAAATGACTAAGTATGGAAAATAGGGCAGACAAAGATATTCAGCGATCAGCACATCAACATACATGCGAGAGACCAAGTCCTCTTGTGCATGTTCAGATATATATTGTATGACATGTGTGCATGCTACATCTAGACATGCATAGTACATAACAATAGTATGGTGAAGTTACAGATAGATCCGTAGACCAGCAGTCCAAAAGATAGAGCATGGAAGTTGACTAGTGTTTTGATAAGCGTGAATTATTTTGTAATGTAATGGCTAAGAACCTTTGGTTATATGTTTGTAATGATTTAATTAACATTGTAGTAAACACGCTTAAGCCGACTTGTTTGAAAGTGTTGTGTATTTTTTTTTAGGGCTGACTAGAGTCTTGTTTTGGGTCACGCCTATTCGGATATGAACATATAAGTATGTAATGTAAAGTTATGTTACAAGTGTCGATTATTATGTAAGAGGAAGATACAGAAGAGAATTATAATGAAGTCAGTATATGATATATCTCTTTAAGAGAGTAAGAGCATTCGTGCATACACGAAACTGATCAGACAACAATGTCATCACAGTAGTTCACTTTTGATATAGTATATATCAACTTTCAGAAGGTTGTAGCCTTCATCCTATTGGGCAGTGAGCCTAGGAAGTGAGCCATATACCTTTAACAGGGTTTTTTAAAAGACTCCTAATAGGGTCAAACCTTTAACCAGGTCATTGTACTCATATTGTAAAGACTGCTTCTAACAGGGCAAAGGAACTTTAACAGGTTCATTATACCTAGTACAATATTTGTGGGTACTAATTCTCACTGGGGTTTTCCTCTGATCAAGGTTTCCTCGTAATCATATCATGTGTTATGAATTCTTATGTTAAGCTTCATTCTATGTATGTTTGAATTATTTTTAAGTTTCTGAAAAATAATTAATAGACAAACATTGATTCACCCCTCCCCCCCCTCTCAGTGTTTCCAACAATGAATACTTAAAACCTAAATGAGGTGAAACACCAATGATTTGTATGCAACTTCAATTAAATAAACATATATTCAAAAAATTTCAAAGGCAAATTTGCTTGATACTTACCAGATCCCTTAGGTAGTCTCTTTGAAATGAGGGCTTCAAGCTCAACAAGATTGATTTATTCTTCCTAAATCTCTTCCCATTCCTTAGCATATTTAGATTCATACTTTGATGAACTTTCTCCAGAATCAGATCTTTTCTTATCCTTAGAAGAATTATCTTTAAATGTAGTTTCAACTTTACGAAGACTATCACTAAATTATCTCATTTCAAAATAAGATAACTTACCAAACAATGTATCTCTTGTCACTTTTTTCATGGTTCTGATCTCTTCAATAGAAACAAATTTGTGATTGTAAATATCAGGGAAGGATCTCAAAATTTTAGAAACAATTTCATCTTCTTCTATAGTTCTACCAGTGCATTTGATTCTACAAATAAGTTTTGTGATCTTATTCACATAAGTAGTAATATTCCCATCTTCTCTCATCCTTAATGATTCATATTTTCCTTTCAAAATTTTAATCTTGGCTTGTTTAAAAAATTCATCTCCTTCATATAATGTTTCAAACTTTGTCAATACCTCATGTGCAGTTTCCAATCCTAAATTGTTTTTATATTAAACATCTGATAAGGAAATCTTCAAGAGTTCTTTTTATCTAATGTTATCCTCAAACTCTTTCTTTTCATCAATAGTCATAGTAGATAGATCAGTAGGAGGATTTTAATCTTTCATTGTAATATTCCAATGTTCTTTGCTAAGACATCTCAAGTGTGTAATCATTCGATCCTTACATATAGTATAATTTTATCCTTCAAATATTAGACTCTCCTTAAATATATACATCTAAGATCTCCTCAAGTGGTTAAACTCCCAAAAGAGGAAACAAGCTTTAATAGTCATTGTTCAAATAAATGAAACACACAAAACTAAGAGGGGGGTGAATCAGTTGCATCCGAAAACGTAAGACCTTTAACCAAATTACCAATCTACTATGTCGTCTGAAAGATAAAAATGAATGCAAGAACATAACATAGTAATCAAAACATAACACCAATATTTGTGATGTGGAAACATTTTTAGTGTTAAAAACATGGTTGGGACAAACCCACAAGATGAATTTACTCTGTTACAAGCACTATACCCTGTTAGAATTATTACAAATGGGAATGCCCATGCATTCAGGAGAACTTCCTAGAGCTCACTGTTCAAATACAAAAAGGATCTTAATCCCAAGGAAGGCTCATTTCCTTACAACAATCTCTGATCTCATATCATAGAGGACATATTGTCCAAACACATGAGTTGACAAAACAACATCTTTGATATGCTAATATAGTTCTATTGAAGTACATCAAATCTCTGCTTCAATTATAGATTCCACTCACACCTCTTCTCTTTAGAAACTCAAATCCACACACACCTTCAAAATTAGATATGATTACATATTTATACACATTACATCAATTCATCTAAACTACGTCAGCCAGGGACCTAATTACAAAAAAATAATTTACTCCATCTCAATACACAATGTGATACATTGAATATTGGTGGTGCAGGAGCACCCTAAGGTCTTTAGTAAGATCTTGAGACATTTTGGCTTGTAGGTTGGTTTGGCCAACCATCCATGAATAAGGACTTATCTATAAATTCCCTAGTGTGTTTTGAGGTGTGATTAGAGTTAGGAAAGATTAGGGTTTGTATGTAGTTGGGTCTAGTTGATTCTAGGGGTCTAGAACCTAGAAGTCAACTCAAAAGTCAAATGGTTGACCAAAGTCCAAAAGTGGGAAGATTTTAAGTTTTTAATATTATTAATTCATTTGAGGTCAATTGGAAAGGTTTAGAACCAATTAGGACTCTCAAAGTGGAAAAATTGACATTTTGACAAAAGTTGTCAAAGTTGTCATGACAACATTTCCTAGATTTTAGGAATCAGCTCTTATGGTTCCCAAATCCCAACTAGAGGGTCTGGATAGGTGGGATAGGAGTATATAAGGTCATTTAAACCCTAATCTGATAGTTATATTTGATATTGTACGGACTGGTGTTTGAGAAGAAGCAATTTATAGTGTAATTAAGCTACAGAACCATGATCCATTACACTATTTGGATTGAATGGATTGAATGAAAGCATGAATAGTGTCTAAAATTTGATTCCTAAGATCTTTGTGGCATTAGTTTATTGGATTTTTCTTTTTGGTTAGGTTTTGTTTAAATTATTGCATTTTGTAAGTTCACTGGCCAGTTTTGGTCCAGTCATGTAAAGAATGGGTTTCTTTGGTGTTCATGTGGTTCAAAATCCATGACCACTTGGAATCCATTAGAGCCTTGTATGTAATTTGTACATATGTCTTGTGGAGTGTGTGTGTGTGTGTGTGTGTGTGTGTGTGTGTGTGTGCAGGGGAAGTGTGAAAACAATCAGGCCCTAGGCAAGTACTAGCTATTTTGGTTAGGAGGAGTTTAGAGGAGCTCATTGGATTAGTGGAGGAAGATCAAGAAGCCAGACCAGCCATCATGCCCTATATACCCTTGTTTTTAGAGTTTTGGTAGAAGTCCATTGTATGGACAGCGTTGAGACCATAGACCTAGAAAATACTGAAGGGGAGGAAAAGCCCACAAATAATATGTACTTTTTTTCTAGGTTTGTTAAGGTGTTTTAGGGAAAAAAACACATTTTCAATTTTTAGGAGGGCTAATAGGCCTAAAAAGGCTACAAGGCCTAAAAGACTTGATTTTGGAACTTGATTGGAAAATGGGTGAATGATTCAAAAAATTGAATCTATAAAGGTTGGATTAGACCTAAGGGGAGTTCAGAAATCAATCCTTGAGAATTTGACACCATTTGAGTGGCAGGAGGCTAGTGAAGCCATGGATGCAAGAAAGCTATGAAGGAGAGAATAGGGTAGAGTTTGAAGTTGGTGGGAAGTTCCTAGGAACTTAGGGGATTAGGAAAGAATCCTCTAGTTAGGGTAGAGAAAGAGACCCTAAGAAAGACCAAGTGAAGTTCTTGGAGAGAGCTAGAAGGCTCTAGGGGAGGATCTCCCCATCAAATTGGTATCAGATTCATTGAAAAGGCATGGGAGTGGATTAGTGCATGATAGAGTGGAGTGAATCTATAGCTGAGAAAATCATGGTGACAAATGCAGAGTTGGACAAGGATGTGTCAGAGAAACAAATCAAGATTAGGCTTCTTGAAGAAGCAATGGAGGAAATGAAGATCAAGATGGCAGAAGTGGTAGAGACTGCCAACAAGTTGAGAAAAGAAATGCATGAAGGGATAGATAAAGGAAAGAAATTTGTAGAAGAGAAAAAAGAACCAGAGCCTGATCCTCTTCTACCTAAGGAACCATTCCTCAAAGAACTTAAGGCATTGAGTTGGAAGGCTCTAGAAGGAATACTAGTACTCTCTAGAAAGATGGACACTGAAATGGTTATCAAATGGCTTGAAGGGATGGAGAATCACTTTGAGAGTGATGGGATTAGAGAAGCACAAAAGGTGAAGATAGATGGACACTAAAATGCTTATGGAATGGATTGAAGGGATGGAGAATCACTTTGAGTGTGATGGGATTATAGAATCCAAAAAGGTAAAGATAGCCAAGTCACGGCTAAGAGGGCAAGCACTCACATGGTGGAAGTTCTTGCAGGAAGAAAGAGAGAAAGAGAGCAAGAAGCCTATATAAAATTGGAAGATAATGGTTGCAAAGGTGAAGGAGAATTACCTTCAAAAAGACTATGATATTCAATTGCATAATAAGAGGCAGAACCTTAGGAAAAAAGACCTAGATGTGCCAGCCTATACCGAAGAATTTCAAAAACTTTGTCTTATATCAAGAATCCAGGAGATAGAGAGTATCAAAGTTGCAAGATACCTTAATGGATTAAGGTGGAACATTCAAGAAGAACTTAGTCTCTTTACCCTGACTTCCATTCATAGTTGTTTTCAAATGGCTTTGAAAGTGAAAGAGAAACTAAAAATGAAACAAGATTCTAGTTCTAGAAATAGAGGAAGGGGTAGAGACAACAGAGGTGGCCATAGAGGAGGTTTAAGTGGAAGAGATTGTGACAGTCGATGACAAAGTGATTCCAAATATTAAGAGAAAGGATAAGAAACAAGAAATAGGGGTGGATATAATAACATAGGAAGAGACTCTTATAATAGTGGTAGAGGAAGATCAATGAGGTTTTGGGAGAAGATATTAATTTTCTTCCATGAAATGTTACAATTGTGGACAGATTGGGCATCCTACATATAGATGTCCAGATAAACCAACATTCTCACAAGGGGAGAATAATATAGCTTATGTTCAAGAAGAAGATTTCTCTAAACAATCAGAGATGAGTTTAGATTCAAAGAAAGGAGAACACCTTATGTTGAGAAGGATCCTAATCAAGACACCCACCAAAGATGAGCACAAGCAAAGGAGGGAACTTTTCAGAGTAAAGTGCAAGATATTGGGAAAGTGTGCAAGGTAATCATTGATTCAAGGTCAATAGATAATGTCATATCTAAGGAGGCAGTAGATAATTTAAAGCTCACCAAAATCCCACATGTGTGTCCTTATAAAGTTACATGGTTGAATAAGGGTCAAAACATCTTTGTGAATGAACAAGTGTGGGTAGAACTTTCCATTTGAAAGTATGAGGATAGGATACTATGTGATATGTTGCCAATGGATGCTTTCAATCTATTGCTTTGCAGAGCATGGTAGTATGATAGAGAATTTTTCCATAATGGGAAATCTAAAAAGTACTCCTTCAATAAAAATGGGGTAAGTTTAAAAATACACTCTTTGATAGAAGAGGACATAGTGGAGAAGGAAGAATCTAGTTCCATGTCGATGAATGGAAAAGAATTCAAAAGGGATATGAAGGATGAAGAAGTAGGCTATGCAATCATGTTAAAGCCAAAGGAGGAGGAGACTCATAAGCAAGCACCTATGCCAAAAGAGGTGAGAGAACTATTGGATCAGTGCAAAGATATAATTTGTGAGGGTACACTAGCTTCACTACCACAAAAGAGGGAGATAAGTCATCAGATTGACTTCATGCCAGGAGCATCCTTGCTAAACAAAGTTGCATACAAGATGACACTAGAGAAAAAAAAGGAGATAGCCAGGTAGGTGCAAGAGTATTTGGATCAAGGATTGATTAGGAAAATCATCAGCCCTTGTGTTGTCCTAGTGGTGTTGGCTCCTAAGAAGGGAGGTAAGTGGAGGATATGTACTGATTCTAGGTAAATAAATAGGATAACTATCAATCATAGATTTCCAATTCCTAGAATAGAAGACTTGATGGATTGCTTGGGGGTGCTAAATACTTCTCTAAAATTGACTTCAAAAGTGGGTAGTATCAAATTAGGATGAAAGAGGGTGATGAGTGGATGTCTGCATGTAAGAATAAGGAGGGGTTTTATGAATGGTTAGTTATGCCCTTTGGGCTTACCAATGCACCAAGCACCTTTACGAGGGTGATGAAAGAGGTCTTGAAGGAATATATAGGAGTTTTTGTAGTTGTCTATTTATATGACATCCTCATATTCAGTAAAACCAAAGAGGATCATATGAAACACTCAGAGTTAGTGTTGAAGAAGTTGTAGGAGGAGAAACTCACCATAAACCTTGAGAATCACCATAAACCTTGAGAAGAGTGAGTTCATGAAGGAAGAGTTAGTCTACCTTGGCTTTTTAGTTTCCAAGGGTGACTTGAAAATAGATAAAGAGAAAGTAGAGGCTATCTTGAATTGTCCTACTGCTAAGAGAGGGACAGAAGTTGGGAGCTTCCATGGGTTAGCCCAATTGTATAGGAAGTTCATTAGGATATTGAGTGAGATTTGTGCTCCAGTCATAGAAACTATAAAAGGAGGATTGAAAACAAAGTTTTTGTGGACCAAGATAGCTAATGAGGGGTTTGAGAGGTTGAAGAAGGAAGTGGATACTCAGCCTACATTGTTGTGACCTAGTTTTGACAAACCATTCATTGTTGCAATGAAAGACTAAATGAGGCTAAGTCTAGGTACTCTTCATATGACTTGGAGCTATATGATATTGTGCAAGCCTTAAATAAGTGGAGGCATTAACTATTGCCTAAAGAGTTTGTTTTCTTCAAAAACAACCAAGCAATGAGTTACATAAACACTCAAGACAAGCTTAGCTTGAGACACATCAAGTGGATGGAGTTCCTACAGTCTTACACTTTTACCATAAAACATAAGAAGGGGGTGAAAAACAAAGTTGCAGATGCCCTGAGTAGGATACTACTTACCATCCAAGAGATTTAGTTGCAAAGTACATGAGTTGAAGGTTTTAAGGACCTATATGAGGGATATATAGATTTCTCACAGATATACAAGGTGTGTAAGAATTTTGAGAATCACTTTCATAGTGAGTTTGCAGAGTATACATTGTAGAATGGGTTTCTATTCAAAGGCAATCAAATTTGTGTTCCAAAATGCTCAATGAGGGAGAACCTCATTCAGGAGAAACATAATGGGAGCCTAAGTGGACATTTTGGACTAAATAAGACATTGGACTTAGTGGAAAGGTTTTATTGGTGGCAAAAAATGCAAAAGGAAGTGAGAAGATATGTGGATCAGTGTGGCATATGTCAGAAGGCTAAAGGAACTTCATCAAATGCAGGAGTTTATCAGCCATTACCCATACCAAGTAGACCTTGGGAGTGCATAAGTATGGACTTCACAGTGGGGTTGCCTAGGACTCCAACTGGTTTAGATAGTGTATTTGTAGTGGTAGATAGGTTTAGTAAAATGATTCACTTCATACCATGTAAAAAAAAACATGATGCCAGCCATATTGCCTACTTTTTCTTTAAGGAAATAGTGAGGATTCATGGCCTACCAATGAGCATTGTTGTAGACATGGGATGTGAAGTTCATGGGTCACTTTTGGAAAACCCTATGGAGGAGACTAGGCACAAAATTATCTCATGGATCTACCTATCAGCCTCAAATAGATGGGAAGACTAAAGTAATCAACAGAGTTCTTGGTAACTTTCTTACATGTCTGACAAAGGAATATGGACAAGGATGGGAGAAACTTATTCCACAGGCAGAATTTGCCTATAATGATAGAACAAATAGGACTATAGGAAAAATTCCATTTAAGATTTTGTATGGGGCACATCCAAGGGGTGTGATTGAGATCAGAGACCTCAAAGGATATGAGGGAGTTAGTGGGCATGCTAATGATTTTTCACAATAAATGAAGGAAGTTCATTAACAAGTGCAAAAGACCTTAATGGAGGCAAATCAAAAGTTGAAGGAAAAAAGAAATGAGGGAAGAAGAGATTTGCAGTTTGAAGTGGGAGAGTTAGTAATAGTGTTCCTGAATAGGGGAAGACTATAAAAGGGGATACCTAGTAAGGTAGAGAAGAAAATAATTGGACCTTGTAAGATATTGGCTAAGTATGGGCCTAATGCTTATAAGGTGGAGTTTCCCAAGGAGGTGTTGATTTCTCCAATCTTCAATGTGAAAGATTTGATCAAGTATAAGGGGCTAGATATGGATGAGTTATAGTATAGTATATAGGTGCATAAGGAAATGGGAGAGTTCAAGACTCTGGAACAAGTCATGTCATAAGTGGAGAAGATATTGGATTCAATAGCAAAGAAGAAGACAAGACACAAAGTCTATATGGAACATCTAGTGAAGTGGATATAGAAACTAGAGTCAGAAGCCACTTGGATAGCTGAGAGTGACTTCAAGAAGCATAGAATTATTGAGGAGTTCCTGACACCATAGGTACCTTAACTTTCTTGTTGCAGGGGGAGGATGGTGCAGGAGCACCCTAAGGTCTTTAGTAAGATCTTGAGACATTTTGTCTTATAGGTTTTTTTGGCCAACCATCCATGAATAAGGAATAATCTATAAATTCCCTAGTGGTTTTTGAGGTGTGATTAGAGTTAAGAAAGATTAGGGTTTGTATGTTGTTGGGTCTAGTTGATTCTAGGGGTCTAGAACCTAGAAGTCAACTCAAAAGTCAAAGGGTTGACCAAAGTCCCAAAGTGGGAATATTTTTAAGTTTTTAATGTTATTAAGTAATTTGATTTGAATTGGTAAGGTTTAGAACCAATTAAGACTCTCAAAGTGGAGAAATTGTCATTTTGACAGAAGTTGTCAAAGTTGTCATGACAACTTTTAAAAGTTGTCATGACAACATTTCCTAGATTTTAGGAATTGGCTCTTATGGTGCCCAAATCCCAACTAGAGTATCTAGAAAGGTGGGATAGGATTATATAAGGTGATTTCAACCCTAATCTCATAGTTTGATTTGATATTGTACGGATTGGTGTTTGAGAAGAAGTAATTTATAGTGTAATTAAGCTACATAACCATGATCTATTACGTTATTTGGATTGAATGGATTGAATGAAAGCATGGATAGTTTCTTAAATGTAATTCCTAAGATCTTTGTGGCATTATTTTAGTTTATTTTTCTTTCTGGTTAGGTTTTATTTAAATTATTGCATTTTGTAAGTTCACTGGCTAGTTTTGGTCTAGTCATGTAAAGAATGGGTTTCTTTGGTGTTCCTATGGTTCAAACTACATGACCAATTTGAATCCATTAGATCCTTATATATAATTTGTACATGTGGCTTGTGGAGTGTGTGTTTGTGTGTGTAGGGGAAGCTTGAAAACAATCAGGCCCTAGGCGAGTACTAGCTATTCTAGCTAGGGTGACTGAGTAGTGCAGCAATAATGGAGGTTGTAAGTTGATTGTTATGTGCCAATTAGTTATAGTTGAGTGTAGGGGAATGAGGTTTAGACCTTTTTATGGAGTGAGGAGTTCAAAGGAGCTCATTGGATCAGTGGAAGAGGATCAAGAATCCAGACCTGCCATCATGCCCTAGAAACCCTTATTTTTAGGGGTTTGGTAAAAGTCCATTATACAAACAGAGTTAAGACCAAAGACCTAGAAAATATAGAAGGGGAGAAAAAACCCACAAATAATATGTACTTTTTTTTCTAGGTTTTTTAAGGGTTTTTAGGAGGAAATTCACATTTTCAGTGATTAGGAGGGCTAATAGGCCTAAAAAGGCTACAAGGGTTAAAAGAATTGATTTTGGAACTTGATTAGAAAATGGGTGAAGGATTCACAAAAATGAATCCATAAAGGTTGGATTGGAACTAAGGGGAGTTGGGAAATCAATCCTTGAGAATTTAACACAATTTGAGTGGCAGGAGGCTAGTCAAGCCATGGATGCAAGAAAGCTACAGAGGAGAGAATAGGGTGGAGTTTGAAGTTGGTGGGAAGTTCATAGGGAGTTAGGAGATTAGGAAAGAATCCTATAGTTAGGGTAGATAAAGAGAGCCTAAGAAAGACCAAGTGAACATCTTGGAGAGAGCTAGAAGGCTCTAGGAGAGGAGCTCCCCATCAATCTACTAGGACATAGAAATAAGCCATAAAAAGATCCTCGAACATGCTCCAGATCCATAAATTACACTATGTTATATTGCAACATGCTACACTACCAATTTGGCCAAGAAAAATACTAACAACACGCTACATGAAAGATATTCAAGCCTGGTCACATAGTCCAATGGGATCTAGCAACATGAATAGAACATGATCAAGAAACATCAGCAAGAAACATGAAATACCAGAACATGAAGAGGAACAACTCTGTCTCATAAATCAAACTCATCTCCACACTAAACCATATCTACTATTACAAAATAAAAATAGCTTTCCATCATTGAAATCATGAACCACTAAAACTAAGGACACACATCCATGTCATGAACTCACCACTAGGTTAGCTATAAAGATTATTGCCAAATTGATCCACACTGATCCAATAAATGAAACACTCTCTCTTGAAGAATAACCAAAATACCAATCTCTTTTTAGAATAACTGAGAAGGGGGATGAATCATTTAGAATCAGTTTCCTCACAAATTATCCTATAGGCCCAAATTTCTGCAGATGTATATCAAAACAAATTCAATCATTTAATTCCACTTGGTGAAAATTTAATATGCAAACTTAAACTTTCATAAATTAATATTGTGATTATCGATCTAGTTCAATAAGGAAAAGTGTAAAGTAAAATAACAATCTACAAAATTCATGCACATTGACACAGATTTTTAGTGTGGAAACCCTGCTAATGGAAAAGCCACCTGGGACCGGTAACCCAAAATATTTTCACTTTTCTGAAGTGAGCTTGGTGAAGAGCCAACCCTATTAAAGGTTACAATGCACATTGTTAAATGTTACCTGGTTAGAGGATTTAACACTAACAATTATCTCTTGACCATACATTCACTATGGGGTCAATAAGAAAATAATCAACATTCTCTGAATGTTATAATAAGGACTCACTATCCCACTTGTTTAAGATATTTATCTATAACAATGGTTAAACTGATACAGTAATGATCTAATTCAAATACAACTCAGATTTGAAGATATTCAGATCTATTCTAAGTACATAATACCTTTGATCAATTTTTTCACTTCAGTTCATCTCATTCTTAAAACTTGTTCTGCTTGGTA
Organism: Thuja plicata; assembly: GCA_018584345.1. Classification (NCBI taxonomy): domain Eukaryota; kingdom Viridiplantae; phylum Streptophyta; class Pinopsida; order Cupressales; family Cupressaceae; genus Thuja; species Thuja plicata. The sequence continues at coordinate 2,692,181 of MU224214.1, forward strand.
ATGTTGTTTCCTCTGTTTGCTCAATGATGTCTGCAGCAATACACTTGATTCTCTCTTTAACCAGTTTGATTAGTCATGCATAAAATTTGCATGTATGCATCAAGTGTCATGATTATGTGATATAATGAATCTCTTATCTCTTATATAGACATTATGTATCATTTAATTTTCATCCTCCAAATCTTTTCGCTTAATCTCCATCCTTCATTTTCCTACTTGATCCATCTTTGAAAGTTGTGTTAAAAACATGTTTAAATATTTGTCATCCGATCTTCATTGAATTTTAATAACCATTTGATCAAATAACAAACTTTATCTTTTACCTCGAAATCATAAATTGTCATCTAAGCATCCAAGTCAGCCTCAGTTTGATTAAATTTATTTATCAATAGTTGTGTCGTAAATCCCTTGCTCAGTTAACACTGTTGCTTAGTATACACTGCAATTTACTCGGTGTTTTCTGTCACTTGGTGTATACAGAACTCTTCATTTACCGACCACATACACATTTTTTGTTCCAGATATTCAATACATAACAATTTATTTCCACCATAATAATACTCAAATAAGTTGACATCAATGACAATACATTAACTCATAATGTTTATGATCACTTCTGCAACTCGGTTGAAAATCAACAAATGACTTCAAACATATGGGTATGTGCAGGATCATGGTATGTCAAACTAGGCCTTAAGTGGCAATGAAAATTCACAAAATCAAGGTTAGGAAAGTTGACGTAAAAATTTGGAAAAGTTATCAATCTTATATCAAAAATGTGTCACAAGAGAATCTATAGAAAATTGAATCTAGTTCCTAAGCTACTATCTCTTCTTTAAATAAACTTATTCTATATGGTGAAGTTTTAAATTTCAATGGAGTAGTATGAAAATTTCAGGAAAAAGATAAGAAGAAGGTGTATGTCTGACCACCTTAAACACAATCCAATGATAATATTTTTTTACAAGATTCTAGATATAAGTATTAGACTCATGTTCGGATGTGATGCATATTGTTTTGTAATTTTTTTCCAAGTAAATAATTAGTTATGATTTTTCTACTACAACTTTTCCAGAATATAAAAAATCTTGTGTTTGACCACCTTAACTTAGTCTAAAATTCATCAAATTGAATTTTTTTTAGTTTTAAATTGTAGTAGGAAAAGCATAGAATTTGACTGATGTTTTGGATTTCAAAAATGTTATACCCTTTGAAAGTTATATTTATTTTTCAATCACTTTATCAATCAGGACTAAAAAGATAAGAAGTAGGTGTATGTCTGACCACCTTAAACACAATCAAATGATAATAATTTTTTACTAGATTCTAGATATAAGTAGTAGATTAATGTCCAGATGTAACGCATATTTTTTTGTAATTTTTTTCCAAGTAAATAATTAGTTATGGTTTTTCTTCTACAACTTTTCCAGAATATAAAAACTCTCATGTCTAACCACCTTAACTTAGACTAAACTTCATCAAATTGAATTGTTTTTGTTTTTTTCTTGTAGTGGATGAAGCATAGAATGTGACTCATGTTTTAGATTTAAAAAATAATATACCATTTGAAAGTAATAGATATTTCTCAATCAGTCTACCAATCAGGACTTCCTTTTCACATCACCACTTTTTGGCATACCATGATCCTGCACGTACCCATATAATCAGTTGTAGTTCATCATCTCTGAGAAATCCTTCACAACTCACTATTATCAACATCTAAACCTATTTAAGTTGGCATATATCAACTACAAATATCAATGAAACTCTTTGTACCTTCACAAAATTTGATATTTAATATAGTATATATACCACAAAAATCAACTCACTGAATAAACCACTTGAATTTGTTGACATCAACGAAAAAAAATTTAATCTAGGACATATATGCACAATCTAAATTGTTGGTCCCACTAAGAGGGGGGTGAATCAGACAAATCAAATCTTAAATATTTAAAACTAAACTTACTGATTCACTCGGTAATAATGAATTCATTAAATAACCAATTCACCAATAAAATTAATAACATAAGCATCAACACATCTCATATATGTAAATCAATCATTCAAACTTACCAACATCATATTAACTCATATAACTACAAATTTAGCTAAGTTGACATGAGATTTAACCATGTTGACACCAGATTTAATGAGGAAACCCAATTTAGGAAAAACTTCTATGGGAATTGTAACCCACAATAAAAATATACTCTTCTGAAGTATGCTTGGTTACAAACTTATCCTATTAAAGATTATAAACACATTTTCTAAATGTGGCCCTGTTAGGGGATTTACCTCAGACCTTTAAATATATTCACCCTATTAGGAGTGGCCTTGTTAGAGGTCTTTAAACACTCTTTTTGAATGTCACCTAAGTCTAGGTTATACAAATAGGACTATTAAATACACTCGGTTAAGAGATTTATCTTTTACAAATATTAATAAGCAACAATAAACTTAGATCTGTAAATATAGAAACTACCTTTTCTTGTGTCAGATCCTTTATGCTCAATTAAATACTGGCATCACAAACTTCATTGATCTATTTCTCAAACTCTAGATTCTTCAATCTTTGTTTCTCTATTCTGCTGGATAAATGTTATTCTTTAGCTTCTTCTTCTTCTCTGTTTAATTCATGAGCCTCTTTTTCTCTATGTATTTCTCATTCTTTATATAGACATACTTTTGCCTCTCAATCTCCTTGATTTTATTTTCCTTCATTTGCACTCAATCATTTGATCATCTTCTTCATATTTCACAACTCGATAAACTCACTTTTACCTCAAAACTTGTACTTTTCTTGAAACTCTTAACAATTCCTTTTAACCGCTTGATCTCCACCTTATATCTTCACATTGAATTTTCCCATTCGCAGATCTTGTAAAAACATAAATTAATTCATTTCCTCATCTAGCTCATTATCACTTCGCATTAAATTCAATATTATCATAATTTAGTATCAGTATCTTGTACTCCGTAAAACTTGCTTTGCAACTTAGTAACTGACTTCATTCACTGCTCGGTGTCTAACTCAATTTTGGTGCTCGGTAACTTGTGACTGACTCACATAACATTCTACCAACTAAGTCAGTCTAGCTCAGTAAAGTAACTCTTTCAATCATAGATTTAATTCATTGCATTTTCTAGCTTGATCAATCAAATTTACTCATTTGATAACATCAAATATATAGTAGAAAAAAACTATATCATTATTACTTCATCATTGTTTGATATGTATGTGTCACCCATTTAACTTATCCTCTTAAGATATGGTAACATAATAAAAATAAATTAACAAATTACTTGACATCAATTACAAAATAGCAACTAATCTAACTATTTCCACAATCATGATACTCGGTATCACTCAGTCTTCATCATCTCCATGAGATATTTATCCATTAATCAACAATCTCCCTCTTTGGCATTGATGGAAACCACTATAATAGTGTTATAGAAATTGATGATGCCAGCTCTCAAATACATAAAAGTACTCCCTCTAAGTTGATATTTATGTTGTCACTTTGAACTCTGATCTAAATCTCCCTCTTGGATAAGTCTTTTGTTTTTGTAACATAAATTCTAAATATTATTCATCAGTAAATATTACCAATTCATTCTCTCAATATCAATATATCCTTTATGGATAAATGTCATCAGATCATTCTCTCCCTCTTTGACAACAATGCCAAAAATTCATACTCTAGTAAACTTGTTCTAGTAGTGGATTATACCTGACATGTACTCATAAATCATTACATACAAAACTCTTTTCACAATTTTAGGAATCACCTAAAGTGTGTCATATGAACATCAATTCAAAAATAGATATTCTAATGAAATATAGAATTGATGCAGCATGCCTAATGCTCTTTAGTGAAACTGGATAGGGGAAGAACCCCTAATTTACCTCTGAGATACTCAGAAGTATCTTTAAGTAGTGTCTCTGTAAAGATATAAGCCAAATGTTCCCTTGAATTCACATATTCCAATTTCACATTCTTCTCTTGAACTTGTTCTCTCAAGTAGTGATACTTGATAGAAATGTGCTTGGTCTTTGAATGCATAACTGACTTCTTTGATATATTAATAGAACTTGTATTATCACAAAAAATAGTAACCAGATCTGTGATATCTTCTTGTATACCTTCAAGTAATTTCTTAATCCATACTATGTTTGTACAATTCATAGCAGCAACAACATATTCAGTCTTGGTAGTAGACTATGAAATGCAACTTGGTTTCTTGCTCATCCATGTAACAAATATTCCACCTATAAAGAATGTGTCACCACTAGTACATTTTTTGTCATCAACATTTCCATCCCAATCTCCATCTGCGTAGACATGTAGATCAAAAGTACCTCCTTTTTTTACAATAAACCAAACTCTTATGTGCCTTTCAAGTATCTAAAAATTCCTTTTACTACATGCATATGTGTTTCCTTTAGTTTAGAATAAAATCTTGCAACAATTCTAACAATGTGTGCTATATCAAGTCTATTGGGAACAACATACTTCAATTTATCAATCATGGATCAGTAAAGAGTATTATCCACCTCTTTTGTTTCATCCTTTCTAGATAATTTACATCCAGTAACCATAGGTGTTCCTACAAGTTTGGAATCTTCCATACCAAAAGTTTTAAGAATCTCTTTGATATACTTCGCTTGTGTAATATAGATTCCTCCAGTAACTTATTGTATATGTAGACCTAGAAAGAACTTAATCTCTCCAATCATTGGCATCTCAAACTCTTTTATCATTACATCAGCAAATCCTTAAGTGTCATTGCCTCCAAAAATAATATCATCAGCAAAAATTTCAGCAATCAGAGCTTTATTATCACTGTCACATTTCAAGTAAACATTATTGTTATCACTTGTTCTTTGAAATCATATTTTAATTAGATAAGAGTGCAGTCTTTCACAGCATGCTTGGGGTGCTTGTTTCAAACCATATACAGCTTTATGTAACCTACATACCTTGTTCTTGTTTGTTTTCTCAAAAAATCCTTCAGGTTTCTCAATGTATACTACTTCTTCAAGTATCTCATTAAGAAATATAGACTTAACATCCATCTGATATACCTTGAATCCTTTGTAAAAAGCATAAGATAGAAGTATTCTAACTCCTTCCAGTCTAGAAATAAGTGCAAAACTATCTCCATAGTCAATTCCTTCTTCTTGTGCATAACATTTGCAAACCAATCTAGCTTTATTTTTGATAACTTCTCCATGCTCATTCAAATTGTGTTTTGAAAATCCATTTAGTACCAATAAAATTTTGTCTTTAGGCCTGGGTACTAATGTCCATGTCTTATTCTTCTCAATTTGATCATACTCTTCTTTCATTTCTTTCATCCAATCTTCATTATCTAGTGCATACTTAACTTTCTTAGGCTCAAATATAGATATCAAACATGTATTGTCTCTTACCTTTCTTCTATTCATCACTCCACCAGCCTTATTTCCAATAATATTTCTTGCAGAATGGTGCCTTCTCACATATTTTTCCAAAATAGGTTCCGTAGCTCTCGGTTCTTCAATATCAAATTTTGGTTGTGGAACTCCTTGTTCATCTTCCTCCTCGGTAGGTTCTCTAAGTAAGGTATCAGGGGCATCATGTTCTAAACATAAAAAATTATCATAATCATCTGGTTCCTTCTTACTATCTTCATCATTACTTTATGCAAATTCATCAATTCTTACATTTTCCCTTTCTACCATTTTGTTAGTAACCTTTGTTCAAACATTTGTAATCATTACTCCTTGTATAATATCCTAATAATATCCCTTCTTCTCCTTTTGAATCAAAATTTCTTTCTCTAGAATCTTTCAGAATATAACATTTCGTACCAAAAATTTTAAATTAACTAACATTAGGTTTGTGTTAATACAAGATTTCATAAGGTGTCTTGTTGGTACCTTTCTTCATTTGTACTTGGTTCAATGTATAAACAACAGTACTCACAACTACTCTCCAAAAGTTATGTGAAACTCCTTTTTCAATTATTAGTGTCCTAGCACTATCAACAATAGATTTATTTCTTCTCTCAAAAATTTCATTCTATTGTGGTGTCCTCGATGGTGACAATTGCCTCTTAATACCATTATTATTATAAAACAATCTAAACTCGTCAAAAGCCAACTTACCTCCTCTTTTGGATCTTAGACATTTCAACTATCTTCCAATTCCTTTCTCAACTCAGTCCTTATACCACTTAGACATTTGAAATGCATCATATTTTTCTTTTAAAAACATTACAGACATCATTCTAGAATAATCATCCACAAATAAAATAAGATATATGTCTTCATAATAAGTTTGAGTCCTCATGGGTCCACAAAAATCAGCATGTACTAAATCCAAAATTCATTGTGTAACATAAGTATTTCTTACAACACTAGATTTAGTCATCTTACCCATCTAACATTCTCTGAACATAGCATTCTCTAGTTTTTCTAGTCTCGGTAGTCCTCTTACTCTACGCTTCTTACTCACTTTGATTAAGTTGTCAAAATTAACATGACAAATCCTTTTGTGCCATTACCAAACATCTTGAACTTTAGAAAATAGGAAACTATTCATAAAAGTATCAAGATAAAATAAATTACCTTTATATTATTCTCTAGTAGAAATCAGATTATCATTTTCATCAAATACTTTCACCCTTCCATATCAAAATTCTAGTCGGTGACCTGTATTGTTTAGTTGTGCAACACTTGAAATAGGTTATACTTTAATCCTTTAACCCAATAGACATCAGCACATCTTATTTTATTCAGTATAATTATAGATCCTTTTCCTTTCACTAGATATGGAACATCATTACCAAGTTTAACATAACCTCCATCATTCTTTTCCAAGGAAATACACTTAAGTGTGTAACCAGTCATGTGATGTGACCAACCACTATCTATAATCTATGTTTCATTCTTACTTGTGATATTCGAGATCTAGGTTCTTCTTCATCATAATGATCTTTTATAGAAACATAAACAACATCTTTTCAATCATCACTATCAACATAATCATCATCACTTAGTCCTTCATTATAAATATCACAAGATTTCTTACCTTTGTTTTTGTAGTCTCTGTATCCCTTGAATATGTTTTCTCTTTTGTTCTTATCTCTGTATCTTTCTCTTCCTCTGTATCTTTCTCTAGACAATTAGATGCAAAGGGACCAAATTTATCATAATCAAAACATTTCAAGGGTAACTTACCTCGGTATTTTCCTTTGCCTCTTTGTAGCCTTCTGGTCAACAAAGCTTCAAATTCTCCTTCATTTTTATCACATTCTGTAAATAACTCTTCAATACATTCAGTGCAACTATAAAATTTCTCACTAGAACTACTCAAATATCCATCTCTAGTAGCAACTTATTAGATTTTCCAATCTTTAAAGTAGACTTAAATGTAGATTCAATCTTAGAACTAGCTGACAAACTATTGTCAAAATCATTTAGCTTAGATGCAGTCAACTTGCCAATAGTAGCATCTAGTGAAACATTCATCTGGGGTATAGATCTTAGCTCTTGTATAGAAGATACAAGAATAGCATAAATCAGTAGCAGCATTCTCAAAAATTTTCTTGTAATATCATCTTTTGTTATGATCCCACCATCTCATCTAATAGAATTAATAGTCTCCTTAAGTCTTGTATTATACTGTATTATGTTCTCTCCTTCCTTCACCCTCATAGAGTAAAATTTTCATCTCAAACTTTCTTCTTTAGCCTTCTGAACATGCTGATCTCCATCATAGGTCAAAATAAACTTATCCCACATTTGTTTCAAAGTATTTTAGCCATCAAGATCATCATATTCCTAGTCAGTAAGTGTAAAAGCAATCTCAATCATGACTTGTGTGTGTTCTTTTTTCTGTCTTTTCTCACTAATAGTCATAGGTGTAGTAGTTGGTGCTACATATTTATTATCAAGAAAGTGAAGTCCATATTCTCCTACTCCAGACACATGCAACCTCATTCTACTATTCCTTGAAGAGAAATGATCCCTAGTTATCTTTGGTTCTTCCCTCTTATACATCTCTAGATCTTGACTTAAGTACTTTTAAACTTATCACTTTAGAGTAACTAATCTCTGATATCGATTGTTGGTCCCACTAAGAGGGGGGTGAATCAGACAAATCAAAACATAAACACTTAAAATGAAACTTACTGATTCACTCGGTAATACTCAACACAGTAAATAACCAATTCACCAATAAAATAAATAACATAAGAAGAAATACATCTCATATATGTAAATCAATCATTCAAACTTAGAAACATCATATTATCTCATATAACTCCATATTTAATTTGGTTGACATCCCATTATACCATGTTGACACCAGATTTAATGAGGAAACCCAATTTGGGAAAAACCACTAGGGGAATTGTAACCCACAATAAAAATGTACCCTTCTAAAGTACGCTCGGTTAAGAATTTACCTTGTTAAATATTACAAACATATTTGCTATATGTGACCCTATTAGGGGATTTACCTCAGATATGTTAAGATCTTCACCTTATTAGGAGTGGCCTTTTTGGAGGTCTTTAAACACTCTTTTGGAAAGCCACCTAGGTCTAGGTTTTACAATTAGGACTATTAAATCCACTTGATTAATATTTATTTTGGAAGCTAAAATTGAAATAATCATTATATTGTCATTGATGTCAAACCTTAACTGGTAAGATAGTTGCAATCTTGTAAAGTGCCATATCAATTGATTGATGAAGAAGATTTGAAATGAGGAGATAATAAGAAGACTTGGTGAAATTATTGAGTTATGTGAAACTACAATGGGTACTTGATCATATTGCATGTTGGTACGGTAATTTTTTTTTATCTTTAACACCAAGTGAATTTTGGATGACTACAAGTTTAGTCTTGACCGAGTAATAGAGTAGAAGATTAAGGAACTTATGTATGTGTCGAGTGATGTGAGTTTCAACCAAGTTCCAGTACATGCCGAGAAAATTCAATGTCGACCAAGTATCAGTATTTACCAAGAATTAGTAAATTACCAAGTTATCTAATAATGACTGAGTGGAAGAACACAGTGATGACCGACTGTCATTATTTTGACAGTTTTAGAGAGATTTGAGATCCTGGCCAATATTGTTAATTTCTTGTGATATGTGAAGTATATTTAAAGATATGGATGATCATTCTAGAGAATTAAATTAGCATTTAATATATGTTTAAACATTTTAAAGTATGGATTCAAGAAGGAGTTTTAGGATGTATTCTATAATGTAGATGGAAATTAAATATTAGAAGGATTTGTTGGAGCTAACCAAACCCTAATATCTACGGTGATGATTAAGTGGAAAAATATATAGCTACATGATCAAAGAGGTAAAAGATTAACCTAATGACAAGTTATGTAGGGTAGAGGTTAATTTAGTTGATTTATAAAATCTAATCAGAAGATAGTGAAGCCTGAGAAAAATAATACAAGACTGCACAGTGGTGATTGCTTGATGGATTTCGAAGAAGATCTTAGTTTGAGATGAAAATGGAGGCCAGTTAGTTAATTAGAATTTGAGAGTAAGTGGATCTGTATTTGCAAAGTGAGTTGTATGTTTCAGATCACTTTATTATTACTTTATAACCATTGTATTAGTGCAAAATCCTTTTAAACAATGTTGACCTAACAGTCATATTGTAAATCCTTTTATCAAGGTGACATTCTAATGGAATGGTCTAAGCCCTCTAAAAAGGCTCACTTTTAACAAGGTGATTAAATCCTTTAACCGAGTCACATTTAATAGTGTGCAATATAACCTTTAACAGGGTTGGCTCCTCACAGAGCTCACTTCAGAAGACTGAAAAATTGGTAGCATGTTACTGGTGGTTTTTCCCATATTGGGTTTCCATGTTAAATCCTGGTGTCATACTTGTTTGAATGTTATTTTATGTGTTGTACTGTTAAGATTTTTATATTCTTCAAGTTGATTACATTAGGACAATGAACTGCAAGTTTATGTTATTGATTATATGCTATAGAGACCGAGTGGATTACTAAGTGGATCCGAGTTTCTTAAAGTTTTTGAAAGTTCAATCGGTACATCTGGACCTAGGATAACTAACTCAACCCTCCTATCAGTTATTCTAATTAATTCTAACAATTGGTATCAGAGAATTTTGGTGTTTGTGAGAAATTTTTGAAGGTAGTTGAAGCTAAAGATCAAGATGTATTAAAAGGTCATACCGAGGATGAACAAGGAGAATTTCCCTGCATGGAAAATTTTGATGAAGTTACACCTAGCTGGAATTGGAGAAGCAAAAAAATACTATGTGGAACATGATTACATAACAGTTCCTATAGCTATGATAGCTTAGCAGATGAAAGAAAAACAAGAGCACAACCAAGCAATGTTGGAGATTGCATCAGCCTTAAGTTATCTTGAATTTGAAGATATAAAAGATTGCAAAACTGCAAAAGAAATGTGGGACACATAGGAAACTATCTATGGAGGGGATACAAATTTACTAAGAGCCAAAACTGATAGCTTAAGAGGTAAGTTTGATGAAATGAGAATGTTAGATGTTGAAACTATTGTTCAATATTGTAGTCAAGTTAAGGAGGTTGTAAATACAGTTAGAGAAGCTAATAGATCTTTTGATGAAGATAATGTTATTAGAAACATAATAAGAAATCTACTTCCTATTTATTCTATTAGAGTATCTACTATACAAGAACCGAGATGTACTCCTGGTAACAACTTAACACTGGAAGGTTTAGTTGGTAGGCTTACTACTTTTTAGTTATCAAATTTTGATAATTTCACTCCTCACAATGTTGATTCTGCATTTAAATAACAATTGACTCTTCATAAATCTAAGAAAGGAAAAGAAATACATGTGAACAATGATAGTAACACTTTTGATGATGATCTTGATAATCTTGGTGAACTTGAAGCACTTATGGAAAGAATAATACCGAGAGGAAGAGGAAAATTCAAAAGTAAACTTCATATAATATGTTTTTCATGTAACAAAGTTGGCCATATTGTAGAAAGATGTCCTGACAGGAATGAAAAGGATGAGATAAGAGAAAGAAAGTACAAAGAAAAAAGGGATGAAAAATATTTTACAAGGTATAAGGACTATAAGGACAATGGTAAGAAATCCTGCTATATTGCTGAAGAAGAAACTAATAGTCAATCTGATAAATCTAATGAGAATGATATAGAAGTTTTTTATGTTGCTATGAATTATGATTGTGATAAGGATGAGAAAATTGCACTTATTCAATATATGATTAAAGTTGATAGATGGATAATTGATAGTGGTTTCTCACATCACATGACTGGTGATAAAAGTAAATTTGAAACCTGCTATTGCAAAGCTGGTAGTGTTAAGTTTGGTAATGACAAACCATCGTGTATTTTGAAAGGAAAAGGAACAATAAAACTCACTAATAAGATCACATGTGACAATGCTTATTGGGTTGAAGGTTTGAAGTGTAATTTGTTGAGTTTTTCTTAGTTGAACACTTCTGGATACTAAGTTGAATTCCATCGCAAAAATGCCAAAATATTTGATGCTACTAGTGAACTAATTGGAAGTGGTGAATAGAAAAGAGGTTATTTGTTCTATCTAGATCTATCTGATGTTTTGGAATAATGGAATGGTGTGTACTTAGAGGGGACGGGTGAATCAATTCCCTTAAAACTTTTTATCAATTAACCCTTAATGATATGTTCTTGCAATACCAACCATAGATGTTATTCTATCTTATGCATGTAATATCAAAACATAAACTTAATTGCATGTAGAAATTCATAGAAACATTCATGAAATGTAAGTACACATGACACAAGAATTGGTAACACAGATAACCCTTGTTAGAAGGTAAAAATTGCGGTGGGGATGAAACCCACAAAGCTTCACTATCTGCAGAATAGAAGGTTTTGGTTAAGGCTACAAGTGTGATCACTTCTGATGTTCTTACCCCTTTAGGAGTAACATTTGAGACTTGTTAAGGTCTACTCTATTAATATATTTAGCAACAATGTTAAGTGCGCACTCAGTTAAGAGATTTACATAAGGATTCTTAAATCTACCTTCTTAAAGTATTTCTTCAATTTGCTAAAATTGTTAGAGAGTAGTCAAAAATACTTGTTGAACTGATAGTATGCAATCTTGAATTTTTGAATACATATCCTTTAAGTTCACTATGTATGTGTATAACCTATAGTGATTGATTAATGCCTTTATTCTTCTCGGTAGCCTTGAATCTTGTTCTCCATAACTGCTTTCATCTTTTTCTATCCTTCTACATAAAAATATTTGTCTGATCCATAGATGCCTCATGCGGCTAAAATCATCATTGTCTGATTGATTTCTACATATATTTATACAATATTATTGACTTATTTAGGTTTCATGCTTTACAATGAAAACTCTATGATCAAAGATTTAAAACTTGACCTTGATCTCCTAGTTTTCTTGTTTTCAATCAGTTAGACTAATTAACACAATTACATGTGCTTTACTTGTCTCTTGAGAAATAGTTTTAAAGATAATCATTAAAGCTAATATAAAACTCAAGTGATTTATCTGACGTGTAACTCAGATCCACATTTCTCTAAATTAAAACTCTCTCTCGGTAGACTGGTGCTCCGGTTTCTCTATATTCTATTCTCTTGAGTTCCTTTGTGAACTCTCTGTTGCTGTTCTCAGTAAACTATGTTTTCAATTTACACTGTAAACTATGCTCTCAGTTTACATTATAAACTATCTATAGGTGCTCACTTATACTTAGCATTTTTTGGTGACCTATGTGAACTGATGTGTTGGGTTGCACTATAAACCTATCTTTTGGTAATCATGTTACCAATGGTTCAAAAACTATTTCTTTTGTATACTAATGACAAAATATTATCCTTTAAGATTATCAATCTCCCCCTTTGGCATTAGTATCAAAAACTACCATGTGCAAAAACTGAAATGTTCAGTATATACACCAAAATGTTTACCTTGTCAATATGACTCCCCCTATGTGCATGCCTCATTGTAATGGATGTACATGTTTTTTAATTTACGGGTAAATGCACAATAATCTGTCACCCCCTGGGACATTTCGGGGGTGAGATTATCGGCATACTCGGCCGAGTTATACTCGGCCGAGCACCTCTCG
>MU224214.1:2707844-2718221 GCA_018584345.1 Thuja plicata
ATTAGTTTACATCATCTTCAAATTCTCAACAGAAATGTGAATTTTATGCCCTTGAAGTTTTACAGTTTTGGTTTTGTCGTCCTTTTCCTTTGTAAAAGGGTGACAGATTATTGTGCTTTTACCCTTACACATTTATTTCCCCTTTCTTTCACCTTATCATGTCCCTTTTCATCATATCATTTCCCCCTTTTTTTGAAAATAATGACAAAGGTGTAATACTTACATCTTGTCAAAAATGTGGGAATGGGATTTCTTTATGTCTTCCATCATCTTCCCCCATTTCTCCTTGAGGTGTTCTAGGGCCATTTTCTCCAATGTTATACTGGTGTGCATGTCATAGATATTGTTAATGACAAACATCTTTGTGCTGGGAATTAGTTTTTTTTCAAAGTCATGTGTTGTTGTAGTAATGTGAGATTTGGTAGTAGTAGAGCTTAGAGCTCGGTTACCTCATCTCAGATTTTGGATTCTGCCTCTTGAATCTCAAGTCTCAACCATTTAGATTCTGCAATCTTCTCATAATGAAACTTGAATGCATTGTCATCGGTTGTGAGACCTTGTGCACTAGCATTAAGATCTGCATCTATCTTAGCAATCTTTTCACTATGCTCCTTAGTGCATTTCTCTATGGTGCATAAGTTTTGAACTAAGGTTATAACTTTTGAAATAATTGGTACCAATGTATTGACCAGTTCAGATAGCTTTATCTTGTTCTCTACCATTTCTTGGTTGTTTTTCTCTGTTAATTTGTACTGGTACTTCTTCTCTACAAGTTATTCTATCACCTTTTCAGTTTCCAAAATCTATGATATACTGGCCTCGGTGAGGAGTGCTAATTAATCAAGTATTGGTGAACTTTGACAAAATTTGGTGTCAGGTACAATCTAAAATAGTATATCTTTCATAGTTTCAAGTACCTGTGTGTCCTTGTGCTCCTTTTTTATCTTATCTTGTATGGATTTCCTTGTACACAATTCTCCATACCTTCTTAATGACTCATAATCCAGTGTTCTCGGATCACAGTCAGGTATTTCTATAATCTCATCCAGGGTAACTGGATTTTTATTATTATTCTTCTTCTTCTTTGAAATTATGTTGGAAGCAAGGGAAAGTAGAACTATGGCTATTTCAGGCTCTTTTTCTTTCTTTTGTGATTGTATGGGAGGTGTGGTGCCTATTGGTTGCTTCTCGATATTGACTTGTTGGTTGGCATTGGACGTCTCCACATCAACCTTTTCTGTATTTGTAGCTTTTTGTGCCTCTTTAGTTTCCTTGGCATCACTTTGTTTCTCCTCTCCACTTGGTTCTTTCTTCTCTTCAGTTGTATCTGTACACTTCCCTTGATCATCACCTGTATCTATCGGTGTATCTACATCGGGTTCAGGTGTCTTTTCCTTTGCCTCTATAATGATATTGATAGCTTGTATAAACAATGGTATGTCACCTGGTATATTGACATGTGCTATATTCATGGTATCATTTTCCTTTTCCTTTTCCTTTTCTTTCTCGGTGGCATCAGTTACATCTTCATATTTCTTTGGTTAATCATCAGAATTAAAAAGTGTTATATCTTTGATGATGACCTCTTTTTAATCTTCTAATGATTTTAATAGATGAGGTATGTCATCCATAGCCTTTTTTTTTGTTTTTTCAGATCTACTGTAGTGACATCCTATTTGTCATTAATGAAGATGTGTTTCGGGCCTGGTGTGGCCTCTTTATCTTCATTATGAGGGATCTAGGTAAGATCTAACACCTTCTCAGGGCTTGAATCCTCCTTAGGTGGATGGAATATTTGATTCTGGAAGTTTCATCACTTTCTTTATCAAGCTCAATCAATTTTCCCTCCATTACCTTGTATTCTCTCATCTTAGCTGAGAATTTCCTTGCATGCTTTTTTATCATTTCAACAATTTCCTCAACTTTTGATTCGGGTGGCATTATTTTTACAAGGGATCTTTTCCTTATCTACTTCTTGGTATGCAGTGCATATGTCCACCTTCCTGATATTTTGTCATTTATCTCTTGTGGCATCATATTATTTAATTATACAAGTACATATTTAAATGCAATCATTGTGTGAATGATGATGTCTTCAATCTTCTTCTTTTCCTTGGGAGATAAGTTTAGCCATTGCCTTATCTTTAAATTTGATATGCTACTTGTCTTGACGATTGATGCAGCAATCTCATCAATTGTCTTAGGAACTTTTTTCTTTTCATGTTGGAGTGCTTGTTCACTCTCATCTTGTGCAATGTCATCCTTGTCCTCTTTACATTGGATATATCTTCTTCTTTGTCTTGGTGCCTATTTCCTAGTTTGAGGCTTTATCTTGTAAGTCCTCACTGTTCCTTTCCTAAGAAGTGGTGAATTTGCATCTTTTGAAGTATGACTCCTATTCCATGATGCAACAGTAGTTCTTTGTTTCTTTGCAGGTGGTGCATCAAACTCAGTTGACTTGGAGTCACTCAATTTTTCACCTTGACCGACGGGTGATTGTTCCTCGGTGTAATCTTTTTGTTATGATTCTTTATCATTTAATGACAACTTATTTTGAAGTGTCTTAACCATTTTGGTCTTCTTTCTATGGATCCTTTTCACTAGTAGGCGTGTTTTAATTCTGGCCTTAGATTCTTCATAAGTGACAAATCTTGGTAGTGATTTTTCAACTGTCTCATTTAGTAATGCTCCAATAGTATTTGTGGCCTGATCAAAGTTGACTTCATAATCAAGAGGTGGTAACCATGTTGTCCTTGGTACAACTGGTTTTATCAACATGGTGTCAGTATCCACTATGAAACATATATCATCCTTATATTGTTCCTCTATTTGTTTAGGTATCCTCATCCTCTTTTTCATTTTGTCCTTAAATACAGTGAAGTATGCATCCATCACTGATGTAAAATTGTCACCTAGTGACTTGATAAATTCACTAATTTCTATTGTTACTAGTCAGGTAGTGTCCCAATTGACATTACAGATAGATGGGAAGAAGTTCTAGAAATATAAAAATGTACACATGAGGAGTGATCTGAACTTACATGAATTAGACCTTGCTGACATAATTATCTTCATGTTCTCCTCCAATTGCTTCAGTAGAAGCTCAGATAGATCCAGTTGTAATGCCTTCTTCAAAATCTTATGGGCAGTGTCAGCTTCTCCACATGCTATGTTGTTTAACCGAATAGCTTGGAATACCTTGTATCCCAATACACATGTACCAAATTTCAACTCGAGGTCAGTGATAGTGTTCAGATTCAAACCTCTTCCATCCCATACTACGTAACCACACCTATCATCTTCTCAATCTCATGGAGAGAAGGATGTTTAAGGGCTTTGGCCTTGCCAGTTACTGGATAAGTGGTTACTATGTGTATTACATCCTTGGTGATTGGTTTTGGCTTATCCAACCACATTTTCTTATCATGTATTCTACTAAGAAATATCTCAATCCACCCAGTTTTGAACTCCTTCAAGAACATTAGGGAATTTGTCAACCCTTTTACCTCAATGTGTTTATGTTCATCCTTAATGTTTCCATCTATGCAAAGATTCTTGTAAGCTTCTTCAACCTTGAGATCTCTAATCTCTGCAACCTTACAGTGGATATAGGCTCGGACATACTTGACTAGAAAAACCCTAGGTGGTATGCTTGAGAATGCTCCAGTGTCGTCGAGTTGTGAAGCAACCTCAGGGAAGAATTTATATTTAGGTTCTTCACATGTCGAGTTCTTGATCAAATTAAACTTTTTGTCCTTCGCATTCTTGATTTTGGCAACTCGTAAAGTGGTTGCCATGTTTCATTAATTTAGGGCTTTTTCCATGAACAAACTATGAGCTCAATGAGTTTTAGATGCTCACTTGATCTGTTGTAGGTGCTGTGAATATTTTGTAGTAGTCGTGAATGTGTTTGTGAGTCACTTTGCAATCTTTTCACTCTTCTTTTATCTATTCTTCACTTTTCTCTTAATCTCTTTGTGAAAGAATGAGCTTTCCATCGCCCTTTTATAGATGATGCCCTAAGTGGTGCAATAAATTCTTTACCTACTTCTTGGTGATTAAAGACAGAGTTGATCAGTCATCACATAAGATTCTTTCCTCGGTGAGTATACACTTCTCAGGGTAAGTGTTAACTTGGTTGCACTTTTCACATGTTCACCGACAGTGCTTGGTATGTAGCAAAGACTTCATTATCTTTTTACATGATTACCAATGATGCTCGGTTTACATTAACAACTTGGCTTTTGTATGTACACCAACAATTCTTGGTGTGTATTGACCGATGAGATTGGATTCACAAAATCATAACAAGTAATACCATATTGCATCTCCATTCATGCTAATTTGGCATATTATCAATGTATATTGGAACTGATGTAAAATATAGCCTTGTATAGTGTAGTTCCATACTTACTTTTTATTATTAGGTGGGGGTGGTGATATCACTAGATCCAAGGGATGAGGTGTCACCAATTGTGGTTCTCAGGCCAACATCATCTTTTCTTGTATCTTTCCTCCACATTTGATTTCTCATCCTCCTGATATCTCCAATAGTGTTCCCATTAGAAAAAATGCTTGACTCTGTCACTCAGTCTCTACAGTCCTTGCTTAGATTACCAACCTTATGATAGTGTAAGCATGTCATTTTGGAGTTAGTCTAGCTACTATACTTTCTTCTCTATTTCCTCATGTAGTTTACAGCTATGTGTCCATATCCACCACATGCTATGCAATTTTCCCATGTGTTTTAATCCCAAACATATGAGTCACCAACTCTTCTGATTTGATGAGAATTTTCATGTTATTTTGGCTTCCATGCTTGCTTTTTCTTTTTCCTGCATTCAAGAGATGTGTGCCCATGTATTTTGCAAGTAGAACAATATTTTTCCATGTAGGACTCCTTCTTTGGTTTTTTCACCTTAGATTTGCATTCATGTGCTTTGTGTTGATGCTCGTTATAGTTATAACATTTACCTATGAATGTAGAAGTGGATTTAGGAATATCTTTAGCTTTGCTCTTGCAAACCTTTGAAGTGTGGCCTAGTTTTCTATAGTGATTGCATGACTTCTTCCTTGGTCTTGGATTTGTGTTGACATCCTTTTGATCAGTTTGATTTGTTGATTCTCCATGCTCAGTATACCCTAGACTTGTATTGTTGATGACTCTTCTTTGTCCATTCAGAAAATCATCCATTCTTTTGGTACTCTCTTTAGATTTCTTGATCATATCATTTTGTTGTTGCTTAATCCTTCCTTCATGCTTCAGTCTCTCATTTTCTTCTCTTAGCTCACCATTGGCTTCCAATTTTCCATTGAGTTCTATGTTCACTTGGTTTTCCTCATGACTCATAAGAAATATTTTATTGGTGATCTCATGATGATGTTCAGTAAGTCTTTTTATTTTTGTCTCTCCCTCTTGTAGTTTCTCAGTGATCTTCCTCTTGTCATCAATAGCTAGTGTTCTTTCTTGTTCATCTTGTCTAGCATTATTCATAACATCAATAATCCTTACCATCTATTTCTCTTGATTGATTTGTAGTACCTTTACTTGTTCTGTCAGAGGTTGATTGATTTCATTCAAACTTGTAATGCTTCATTCAGATGTGTCTAATGTATTGCTAGATGTAGATCCTGATGACTCAAACAAATCATGTATCTCTTCTTCATGATAATCTATTTCATTGTAGAAAGATTTCATAACTTTTCTTTCATCCACTAGCTCTCTCATCTTAATTCTTTCTTCTTTGTATTTCTCATAGAAGATCTGTATCTATAACTTCTAATTCTCAATATTCTTATCAAGCTTATACCTTTGCATTGTATGATATTTTCTCTCAAGTGATTTAAACTTTTCTAAATAAGAGATCTAGCTCTGATACCAATTGTTGGAATAATACAATGGTGTGTAGTGAGAAGGGAGGGGTGAATCAGTACCCTTGAAATTTTTTACCAATTAACCCTTTATGATATGTTCTTATAGTATCGACCATAGATGCTATTCTATCTTATGCATGTAATATCAAAACATAAACTTAATTGCATGTAAATTTTCATTGAAATATTCATGAAATGTAATTACACATGACACAAGAATTGGTAATGCAGAAAACCCCTATTAAAAGGTAAAAATTACAGTGGGGGTGAAACCCACAAAGCGTTACTATCTATAGAATGGAAGGTGTCAGTTAAGGCTACAAGTGTGATCACTTATGATGATCTTACCCTGTTAGGAGTAACATTTGAGACTTGTTAAGGTCTACCCTAATAAGATATTTAGCAACACTATTAAGTGTGCACTCGATTAAGAGATTTACATAAGGATTGTTAAATCCATCTTCTTAAAGGATTTCTTCTATTTGCTACAATTTTTAGAGAGTAGTTAAAAATACTTGTTGACCTGATAGTATGTAATATTGAATTGCTGAATATATATAGATAAGTTCACTATGCATGTGTATCACCTATAATGATTGATTAATACCTATGTTCTTCTCGGTAGCCTTGAATCTTGTTCTCCATAACTAATTTCATATTTTATTTTCCTTCTGCATAAAACTCTTTTTCTTATCCATAGATGTATGTTTTGGCTACAATCATCATTGTCTCATTGATTTCTACATCTATTTATACAATTTTATTGACTTATTTAGGCTTCACGCTTTACAATGAAAAATCTATGATCAAAGGTTTACAACTTGATCTTGATCTCCTAGTTTGCATGTTTTCAATCAGTTAGACTGATTAAAATGATTACATGTGCTTTACTTGTCCCTCAAGAAATGGTTTTAAAGATAATCATTAAAGCTAATTATAAAACTCAAGTATTTTATCTGATGTGTAACTCAGATCCACATTTCTCAAAATTAAAACTATCTCTTAGTAGATTGGTGCTCGGGTTGGTTTGTATTCTATGCTCTCAGGTTCCTTTGTGAAATGTCTGTTAGTTTACTCAGTAAATTATGTTGTCAGTTTACATTGTAAACTGTGCTCTCAGTTTACACTGTAAACTGTCTTTCGGTGTTCACTTGCACTAAGCAATTTTGGTGACCTATGTGAACTACTTTGTCATGTTGCACTATAAACCTATCTTTCGGTGATCATGTTACCAATGGTTCAAAAACTATTTCTTTTGTATACTAATATCAAAAAAATATTATCCTTTAGGATTATCATGATGAGACATGTTTTTTTGCACAATAGGATGACATATGGTCATGGAATAAGAGGTTATGTCATGTGAACTTTGACAATTTGGTAAGAATTAGTAAGATGAAAAGAGTAAGATGCTTACCAAGATTAAAGAAATATGATAATGTTATGTGTAAGAAATGTCAGTTAGGCAAAATGACAAAGTCTAGTTTTAAGATAAAAACCTATACTTCAAATAATGTTTTGGAATTGGTTCATACTGACCTTTGTGGACCTATGGGTGTGCAAAGCTACCATGGTGATAAATGTTTCATACTGTTTGTTGATGATTACTCTAGAATGATAAATCTGATGTTTATCAAAGAAAAATCTGATACTTTTTAGTTGTTTAAGTGGTATTTGGAAAATTTTAAAAAAGAGATAGGTAAGAGCTTGAGATGTTTGAGATCTGACAGAGGAGGAGAATTTATATCTAGTGAGTTCAACTTATTAAGTAATGATAGAGGAATTAGAAGATAGATGTGTTGGAAATGAGATAAGTAACTAAGAGGGGAGGGGTGAATCAGTTACCCCAAAACAAATCCTTTTGTCCCTTAGATGTCTTAAACAATATAAAATTGTTACTTGGTAAATTAAGATATTCTTCTATAACTCAGGTGTTAAATAAATCTTTATGATATCCAATGCAATTATACTTTATCGATTAAGTGATGAAACATAAAGCATGAAACAAATAACATATACACAAGTGACACACATATTTAACGTGGAAACCCAATATGAGAAAAACCACAAATGTAACTAGTTACTATTTTTCACTCTTCTGAAGTGAGCCCTGTTAGGAGCCAACCATGTTAAAGGTTAAAAAAACACACTGATAGGTCTAACCCTATTAGAGGATTTAAATCACCCTATGAGGAGTGGCCTTCTTAGAGGTATTTAGCACTTCAACATAGAAATGCTACCTTGTGAGAGGACTTACAAAAAAGACTGTTAAGTCTACTTTGTTAAGAGATTTGAGATCACTGCTACAATTGTTAGAAAGTAAAAAATGAATTAACCTATATGTGTAAGCAATCATCTTTTCTGATTCAGATCTCTATTCTGATTATAACTAGATCATTTCTCATCAAATATTCTATTTTAGCTCCGAGTGTTCTGTACTCAATCAGAATCTCATTTGATTTTGCCTTCACTCTTCATATCATAGAATTCCACACTTCTTATCTTAAACTTTCACACACTCTTGCTTCCATTCAATCCAAACTTGACCTTTCATATATATGATAAGCCCTATCAATTCAGCTTGAATATAGTTATAAATAAGTAATAAATCATAATCTAGTCAGCCTCATATAACCAATTAATTATAGAATGTAAAACAATGTTAGTCAGTTGACACTAAATAATCAACTCAGTTAACACTGAGTTTCTTTAATGCTCGACCAAGACTGAATTTCCCAAGTAACTCAGTCAAGACTGAAAATCTTCAATACCCGACTGATCTCGGTCAACTCTAAAAACTCTTTCCATTCACCAACTGTGCTCGGTCTGAATGTAGACATTTGTGTAACATCACTACATAAGTGTATATACATGTATAACATCAATGATAATACATAATTGAATAATTGTCTCCAAAAATCTCCCTCTTTGGCATTGATGGCAACACAACATATCATAATACAAAGAATTGTAGAGAAACAAATAAATTTCTTTAATTTCTTTAGCTTCATTCTGATTCTCATCCAAAAAAAATCTCCCTCTTACATCAAACTCTGTCTCTTGATAATATTTCTCCCTCTCACATCAAAATTTCCCTCTTTCTGTTATGATCATTGATGAACTCTCCCTTAAGTAATTTCTTATATATTATAGAAAACTCTCCTTCTTTGAAAACAGATGCCAAAGACTCCATCTCCACAAATACTAAATATCAGTACCAACAGTCAATATTAGTTATCTTTGAAGTTGTTACGTACCTGAATGTACTAATTCATATGCAATGGGCTCTAATGTACCTGCATCAACTAATAGATCTTCAATGTGGTTCGGGTTGATGCATCACTAAATTATATTTTAGTGAGGTTCAATTAGGGGAAGCACCCCTAGCTTTCCTCTAAGATACAAAAATGCATCCTTAGGTAAAGGTTTTGTGAATATGTTTGCGACTTGATCTTTAGTAATCACATATTCCAACCTAGCTTCTTTATTCTATACCAATTCCCTCAATAAATGATACTTTTTTTATATTCTCTTGGTTTTGGTGTGCATCACATGATTCTTTGAAATGTTAATGGCACTGGTCTTGTTAAAGTAGATAATAATAGGTTCTTTCACTTCTTCCTTCATTCCTGACAACCACTGCTTGAACCATATTATGTTTGAACATTTCACTACTGCAGCAACATATTTTTCCTCTGATGTAGACTGAGAGATACAATTTTGTTTCTTTCTAGTCCAAGATACAAACCTCCTTCCAAGAAAGAAAGCTCCACCACTAGTGCTTTTTATGTCATCAACACTTCCAACCCAATTAGCATTAGTGAATGTCTTCAAATCAAATTTCCCACCTTTATTATACCATAAACCATAATCTTTAGTAACCTTCAAATATCTCAAAATTATTTTTATTTCCATTAGGTGATTGTCTGTCGGATTAGCTGAAAATATCACAACAATACCAACTGCTAATGCAATATCAGGTCTGCTGTGAACAACATATTGCAATTTTCCAATCATGGATCTTTAGTTGGTCTAATCTACCTCCTTTGAATCATCATCTTTAGACAATTTTTGTCCAGTACACATGGGTGCTCCAACGGGTTTGAAATCTTCCATTCCAAATTTCTTGAGTATCTCCTTGATATATTTTGATTGAGTAATGTAGACACCATCCTTCATTTTATGAACTTTTAATCCAACAGAGAATGTTATCTCACCAAACATAGACATCTCAAATTCTTTACTAATAGCTACAGAGAATTCCTTTCATAAGTCATCATATCCAGTGAATAATATGTCATCAACAAATATCTCTGCTAACAATATTTTGTTTTCTGGTCCTTTTTTGGTATATAAGTGTGAGGCCCATCCCGGAACCCATCATAGTTTTCTAGTTCTTGCTTATGATAGACTCAGCATATGATACTTTACTTTTGATGCATTATTAGACATTATGGACCTTATGCTTTATGTTATGGATTTGATTATTATAGATGCATGGAC
>MU224214.1:2722783-2759210 GCA_018584345.1 Thuja plicata
ACTTCAGAATATTTGGCAGCAAGTGCTACATCAAGAGAGATGACAGTATTGGCAAGTTTGATGCTAGAAGTGATGAAGGTATTTTTCTTGGTTACTCTACAAAAAGAAAAGCTTACAGATGTTTCAAGTTGAGATCAAAGAAGATAATTGAAAGCACACATGTTAAGATCGATGAGAATTTTATGATCCAAGAAAGGTATTATGATTATGCACCTTTGATTGAAGAAGAACCCAAACCTAACAGTAAAGATACTATGATTGAAGAAATGTTTGATTGCATTGATGTCTCATGAAATGACCCTAATTCATGCAATGAAGAACAACAGATAACAGAGGAAGAAGTCACACCTAAGGTTCCTAAATTTACATCCAGATACCACTCTAAAAATGATATCATTGGAGATCAGAGCAGCAGTGTTTTGACCAGATCAAAAGAAAAGAATCAAACAGTGGATGAAGAGGTATGTTTACTTTCACAGATTGAACCTTTAAGTGTTGAAGATGCTTGTAATGATTCTGACTGGAAATATGCAATGAAAGAAGAACTAGATTAGATAATCAAGAATGACACATGGGAATTGGTTCCTAGACCAAGTGATAAAAATGTAATTGAAACAAAGTGGATTTTCTGAAACAAAATGAATGAAGAAGGTACAGTAATAAGAAAGAAAGAAAGATTAGTATGTAAAGATATGCATAGAAAGAAGGAATATACTACACTGATACATTTGCCCTTGTGAGCAAATTGGAAGCCATAAATTATTTTTGGCATATGCAAAATTAAAAGACTTTAAAGTTTAGCAAATGGATGTCAAATAAGCCTTTTTGAATGGTGACTTAAAAGAAGTCTACATAGAATAGCTTGAAGGATTTAACCTTTTAGATAGACTAGACATGGTATTCAGACTAAAGAAAGCACTTTATGGACTTGTACAGGCCCCAAGAGCATGGTATGAGAGACTAGATCGTTATCTCACCAAGATTGGATTCAAGAAAGGAGCAGCAAATTGCAACTTGTTCATAAGAGAAACACCTGATGGATTACTATTAGTTGCCATATTTGTTGATGACATTATCTTTGGAGGTAATGGCAAGCTTAGTATAACATTTGCAAAAGAAATGCAGAATGAATTTGAAATGAGTATGATTGGTCTTATAAAATGCTTTTTGGGATTAAATGTAAAATAGGCAGACAAAGGAATTTTCATTAATCAGTCAAAATATGTAAAGGAAATATTGAAAACCTTCAAGATGGAGGAATGCAAGCCAGTATGCACTCCTATGATCACAAGAAGTAAACTTTCAAAAGATGATGACTCCACGACAGTTGATAAAACATTGTATAAATCTATGATTGGAAAGCTTATTTATCTAACTCAATCAAGACCTGAAATATCTAATGTAGTTGGCATTGTTGGAAGATTTGCAGCTGAACCCAAGCATAATCACTTAATGGCAATCAAGAGGATATTCAGATATCTTAAGGGAACTATATACTATGGTTTATGGTATCCTAAATCAGAGAATACACAACTTCATGTGTATACTGATGCAGATTGGGTAGGTTGTATTGATGACAGGAAGAGCACTTCAGGAGGAGCAGTATTTCTTGGAGAAAAGTTGGTATCTTGGACAAGAAAGAAGCAAAAATATATTTCTCAATCAACAACAGAGGCAGAATATGTTGTAGCAGCACTGAATTATACAATAATTGTTTGGATCAAATAGATGGTTAAAGACTTTGGTATTCAGGTTGACTATCCTGTTGTTATTCACTGTGAAAAAATCGGTACTATTAACATGTCTAAGAACCCTGTGATGCATGCAAAGACAAAACACATAGAGATCAAGTATCACTTTCTGAGAGAAAAAGTTGCAGACAAGGAAGTGACATTGGATTATGTAAACACAAAAGATCAGCTAGCAGACATTTTCACAAAACCTTTAGCAATGGATACTTTTCAGTATCTAAGGGAGAAGTTGGTAATCATTCCCTCTCCTAAGTCTGTTTAGAAAAAGTAGCAAGTACATCAGTCCTGTGTGACTGATGAATGGTTGACTACTCTACTTCTGGAGTAGTACCTATGCAAAATGGTTTATGGCACCCTTTGCCATTGATGTCAATGGGGGAGTATGTACCAGTAAAAAAAAGACAAACAAGGAACACATACAAGGAGCTTATACTATGGGGGAGTAAAGGAACACGGTAGGGAAGTAAGACAATGGGGGAGTATTCAGATAATACACAGTACATGAAACTACATCAGTGTAGATAAATCTTTGTTGAGGATATTGAGAAGATTGTAAAAGAAAGAAGACACCATGAACAAAAGTTGTTTTTTATATCACATGTTGCCATCAATGCCAAAGGGGGAGATTGTTGGAGATTTGATTCTAAACAGTTGATTGATTGTATGTTTGTCATTGATGACAACATATAATACATAGTAGTACTTCTGTATGTACTTATCAATATAATGACATGAAGACAAGCATGGATAGATACATGTTGTTGACATGTTTACTATGCTATGTTCATACACGCAGACCCAGATATGAAGCTTTAGTTAAGATATGTAATTATGTTATTGATGGTTACACTTCTGGAGGAATAATAGTTTAAGGCCGATGTATGTAACATGTTGATCGAGTTGCACCTATCTTCAAGATATGTGTGTGTATATTCATGATTATTTATGTGTTGTTGATATTTTTCTGGAGGCGCAAGACATGTTTCAAGAAGATTACAAAGTTATGATTAATTTGGTGAAGCCAACTTATGAAGTGACGTGTCTGCTCAGCATTGACTTGCGCAGTTGTAATTATGCTTGCACGCTTAGTAGAGCCAACAAGGATGTTAAGAAGAGTTTTCCTACAGGTCCCATGATATCATACTTGGTGTATGTACTTATAGAAGGTCATTTATGATAAGAAGAGTTGCGAAAGCTAGAGATTGACAAGCAGAGCAGAGTGTTGATGGAGCAGAGCTATATTTATCATATGTTGATAATATAGATGTTTATGTTGAAGAATTTAGAATACAGATTAGATTTTTATATTTCTTTACAAGAGGTTAAAGCATCTATGCATAAAAGGAACTGATCAGACAAGCAGTGTCACAAATAGTAGTTCATCTTGTCGATACAATGTGTATCAAATAACCAGAAGGTTGTAGCCTTCACCACTTGGATAGTGAGTCCTTGGATAGTGAGTCCTCCACCCTTAATAGGGTTATTGTAAAAGAATCCTAACAGGGTCCGACCCTTAACCAGGTCACTATACTACTACATTGTAATGTACAACTCCTAACAGGGTTGGAAGATCTTTTAATAGGGAACACTATAAATAGTATAGTTCTTTGTGGGTACTAATTCCCACCGGGGTTTTTACCATTTGGTTTCCCCATAACCAAATTGATGTGTTGTGTAAAGTGTTATTTGTATGTGCATTTACTTTGTATCAATCTAGATTAATAAGTATAAGATAAAGATTTAAAGTTGCAGATAACTGATTCACCCCCCCCCTCTCAGTTATCTCTGAAGTATTCAAACAGCACAATCTTCAACTCAAGTTGTATAGTTTATGTTAGTATATTCAGTGGTTGATAGTTCTACTGTCCAATCACCATTTCTCGAGTCATAGGCATAGTATCAGGTTCATGATACACAAAGTTCATGTAGTCTTCGGGCTCTTTACTGCTCTGCCCTTCACATCTTTCTGCAAACTCATCAATCTTGACATGTACACTTTCTATGACTTTATGAGTAGTGAGATTCAGACATTTGTATGCTTTTCTTTTACATGAGTAGCCTAGGAATATTCCTTCATCACTTTTTGCATCATGTTTTCCATTTTTTTCTTCCTTCAAGATGTAACATTTACTTCCAAATACTTTTAAATAATGAACATTAGGTTTATAACCATACCATAATTAAAATGGTGTCTGGTTACTACCTTTCTTCAGTTGAACTCGGTTCAAGGTGAACACTATAGTGCTGATGGCCTCCATCCAGTATTTGGCAGCAACATTCATTTCAATCATTAGAGTTCTGGCACAATCCATAATGGACCTGTTTCTTCTTTCTACTATTGCATTTTTATGTGGTGTACTAGGGGTAGATACTTTTCTTTTGATTCCTCTTTCATTACAAAATTCATTAAACTCATTAGAAATGAATTCTCCTCTTCTGTCAGATCTGAGACATTTTAGTTTCTTTCTTGTCTCCTGTTCAACTCTTGCAAGATATCATTTGAACTTTTGAAAGCTTCTAATTTTTCTCTGAGAAACATGACAGTTATCATTCTGGAATTATCATCAACAAACATAATAAAATATTTCTCTCCATTATAGCTTTTTGTTCCAATTGGTCCACAAAGGTCAATATGTACCAATTCCAAGATTTCATCAGTATTGTAATTGTTTCTCTTGAAACTTGTCTTTCTCATATTTTTTATTTCACATTGTTTACATATTTCTAACTCAGGTTTCTTCAAAATAGGAATACCTCTAACTCTCTTGTACTTTCTTATGTTTACCAGATTATCAAAATTTACATCACACAACCTTTCATGCCATAGCCAACTTTCTTCTACTTGTGCAATGAAGCATGAAATTTTAGTGAGATCAAGATAGAATAGATTACCTTTTGTTTTCCTCCCAATTCCAACGTGGTTCCCTTTACCATCCAAGAGCTTGGCCTTACCATTCATGAATTCTACCTTGAAGCCAATGTTGTTCAGATGTGCTACACTGAGTAGATTTCTGCTTAGTCCTTCAACCCAATAACCATTATCACATTTGATTCCTTCTGTTAGAGTAATGCAACCTTTTCCATTCACATAGCAGGGTTCATTATTCCCAAAACTGACACTCCCACCATCATATTACTCAAGATGTTCAAATTTTATCTTATCACCAGTCATGTGATGAGAACAACCACTATCAATTATCCATGTGTCATTTTTACTGATATGAGAGAAAAGTGTTGTATTTTCATCTGACTCATCTGACTCATCCTTTATAGCAATATAAACCATTTCATCTTCTTCTTCATCACTATCAGAATCCTTAGAAATATAACAAGACTTCTTACCTTTGTCCTTGTAGCTCTTGTAGTTTTTGAAATCTTTCTTGTCTTTGTACTTGTTGAACTTTTTCTCATCTTCATCTTCTTTGTTTGGACACTTGGCAGCAATGTGACCAACCTCATTGACTGAAGAAACAAATCAATGGAATTTTACCTTTGTATTTAGCTTTTATAGATCTCCTTGCAAGTAATACTTCAATAATATCTAGATCTTCATCATCAGATTCATCATCACTATCACTTTCAATTTGCTTCCCTTTTGAGTATTTATCCTTCTTACCAAGGTTTAATTTAGCTTTGAATGCAGACTCAAGATTGCTAGACCTAGGATAATAATTATCAAAGTTGTCCAGCTCAAAAAATTGTAAGCCTTTCGACTAATGTATCCAGAGTTATATCCTTATTGCACCTCATCTCTTGAATAGCTAAAACTATAATATCATAGATAAGAAGTAAATTTCTTAATACCTTGTTGACTACTATTGTATCTTCAATTATTCCTCCTCCAGCTCTGATGGCACTCACAATCTTCTTGATTATTTCACTGTATCTTGTAATGTCTTCTCCTTCTTTCATTTTCATCTAATCAAATTGTCCTCTCAGACTTTCTGATTTGGCTCTCTTTACATTTGCATCTCCTCCATGAATTTCCTATAATTTCCTCCACATATCATAGGTTGTAGGGCAGTCCTTGACTTCAACAAATTCTGAGTAGCTGAGTGAAGAAACTATATTAATCATCATTATGTTGTGAAGCTTTTGTTCCATCATCTTTTCCATAGTCATAGTTGTTTTTGGTTGCACATATTTTTTGTACATAAATTGCAAACCAGCATCTCCAATAGTAGATAGATGTAGCTTCATTGGTTCTTTCCACACAAGGAATTTTTCTATGTTTAGCTTTGGGATATCCCTTCTATAAGACATCTCTGGTCTTTAGCTTAGGCCTTGAAACCTTTTCTAAAAGCACTTGCATCTCTGATACCAATTGTTGGAAATGAGATAAGTAACTGAGAGGGGAGGGGTGAATCAGTTACTCTAAAACAAATCCTTTTGTTCCTTAGATGTCTTAAACAATATAACACTATTACTCGGTCAATTATGACATTCTTATGTAGCTCGAGTGTTAAATAAATCTTTATGATATCTAATGCAATTATACTTTAGTGATTAAGTGTTGAAACATAAAGCATAAAAAAAATAACATATACACAGGTGACACCAAGATTTAATGTGGAAACCCAATATGGGAAAAACCACCAATATAACTAGTTACTATTTTCACTCTTCTGAAGTGAGCCCTGTTAGGAGCCAACCCTGTTAAAGGTTAAAAAAAAACACTAATAGGTGTGACCTTGTTAGAGGATTTAAATCACCCTTTGAGGAGTGGCCTTGTTAGAGGTCTTTAGCACTTCAAAATAGAAATGATACCTTGTGAGATGATTTACAAAAAATATTGTTAAGTCTACTCTGTTGAGAGATTTGAGATCACTGCTATAATTGTTAGAAAGTAACAATGAATTGACATGTATGTGTAAGCAACTATCTTTGCTGATTTAGATCTTTGTTCTAATTATAACTGGATCCTTGATGATCAAATATTCTATTGCAGCTCCTAGTGTTCTATACTCAATCAGAATCCCATCTGAGTTCACCTTCACTCTTCATATAACAAAATTCCACACTTATGCTTATCTTCAACTTTCGCACACTTTTTCTTCCATTCAATCCAAACTTGATGTTTCATTTATATGACAAGCCCTATCAAGTTGGCTTGAATATAATTCTAAATAATTAATAAATCATAATTCAGTCGGCCTCATATAACCAATTAATTATAGAATGTAAACCACTGTTAGTCAGCTAACACTGAATAATCAACTTGGTTAACACCGAGTTTCTGTAATGCCCAACCATGGCTGAATTTCTTGAGTGACTCGGTCAACACTGAACATCTTCAATACCTGACTAATCTTGATCAACACTAAAAACTCTTTCCATTCACCAACTGTGCTCAGTCTAAATGTAGACATTGGTGTAACATCACTACATAACTGTATATACATGTGTAACATCAATGACAATACACAATTGAATAATTGTCTTCAACAAGATGTCTGCTCCAAGAACTCCCCCGCAGAATGGCATAGCTGAGAGAAGGAGTAGATCAGTAATGGATTGTGCTAGAACACTGATGATATATACGAATGTTGCAGAAAAGTACTAGAGAAAAGTTGTATGTATAGCAGTCTATACCTTCAAATGAGTACAAGTCAAGAAAGGTATTCATATACACCTTATGAGTTATGGTATGGTTATGCACCTAATGTAAAATATTTTAAAGTTTTTGGGAGAAAATGTTGTATACTCAAGGACAATAGAAATGGAAAAATTCATGCTAAAAGTGATGAAGACATATTCCTAGGTTATTCCACTAAGATCAAAGAATATAAGTATTTGAATTCTAAAACTAACAAAGTTGTGGAAAGTGAAAATGTTAGACTTGATGAATATGCTGAAAAGAATGAAGTTGAATGCAATGAAGAACCTGAAGATGTAGATCTTTTTTTTACATGAATGAAGGAGAGCCTGGTAGTTTTCCTGAACTAGAAAAATAAGCTACTGAACAACAAAATGGTGTTGTCAAGCAATAGCAAGAAAGTATTGAGACACAAAATGACGTTGGCAAGCATTAGGAACCAACTACCAAGGAATCTAAGGAAGAAGCTAAAACACAAAATGAACCGTAAATGAATTTGCATGATGAATCTAAGGAAGAACAACAAGAGAAAAGGAGATGTGAGCCTACACTATCAATATATGTAATAAGACATCATAAGCTAGATCAAATCATTGCAGAAAAAGATTCAAAGGTCATGACAAGAAGAAAATTTAAAAAAAATAGACATGCTTATTATGTGAATTTGAGCCCAAATCAGTGAAAGATGCTTTGGATAATGAAGATTGGATACATGCCATGAATGAAAAAAATTGAGCAAATTAAGAAGAACAAAACCTGGACACTAGTACGTAGACCAAAGGACAAGAATGTTATTGGAACCAAGTGGGTATTTAGAAATAATTTGAACAAACATGGAGAAGTTAAAAGAAACAAAGTGAGACTGGTATGCAAAATTTATGCACAAGAAGAAGGATTTGATTATGGTAAGACTTTTCCCTAGTTGCTAGATTGGAAGGAGTTAGAATTCTACTGGCTTATGAAACTTACAAAGGATTCAAAGTATATCAAATTAATGTCAAATCAACATTTATGAATGGATACTGGAAGAAGAGGTATACATTGAACAAGCCAAAGGATTTATTGATTCAAGCAAGAGGCATATGGTCTGAAAGCTACATAAAGTGTTATATGGATTGAAGCAAGCCCCCAGAGCATGGTATGAGAGATTGCAAAATTACTTAGTCAAGATTGGATTTACAAGGAAAAATGACAACAATAATCTGTACTTAAAGTCTGAAAAAGGTTACGGTGTATTGTTAGCTGAAATCTTTGTTGATGATATCATATTTGGAGGACAAGATTCTTTATGCCAAATATTTTAAAATGAGATGGAAACTGAATTTGAGATGTTTATGTTTGGAGAGACCAATTCTTTTTTGAATTGCAAGTATATCAGATAAAGAAAGGTATCTACATTAATAAATATAAATATATCAAGGAGATACTAAAAACTTTTGGCATGGAGGACTCCAGACCTATAAGCACACCTATGGCTACTGGACAAAAACTATCAAAGACTAATGAGACATTTGAATTCAATCAAAATCTGTATTGATCAATGATTGGGAAGCTACAATGTGTTGTCTATAGTAGACCAGATATTGCATTAGTGGTTGGGATTGTTGCAATATTTTCTACAAATCCTAAAGATAGTCACTTGATGACAGTGAAAAGGATTCTGAGATATTTGAAGGGAACATAGGACTATGGATTATATTTAAGAAGAATGAGAAGTTTGAACTAAAATTTTATAGAGATGTCGATTGGGTAGGTAATGTTGATGATAGAAAAGTACAAGTGGAGGTGCATTATTTTTAGGAAAGAGGTTAGTCACTTGGACAAGAAAGAAACAAAATTGTATTTCTCAATCAATAATAGAGGCTAAATTCAAATATAGTGTGGATCAAGCAATTGTTGAAAGGAATGAAGGAAGAGATCACTAAACTAGTTATTTTATATACTAACACAAGTTCTATTAAAATTTCAAAGAACCTTGTGATGCATACAAAGATCAAACATATTGCTATCATGTATCATTATTTGAGAGAGCTGGTACATGACAAAGAAGTAAGACTTGAATATGTAAATACAAAGGAACAATTGGCTCACATATTTTCTAAGGAATCACCCAAGGATGCTTGTGAGTATCTAAGAGGTAAATTAGGACTGATTCCCCTATTTTAGGCTAAATATCATTACATGGAGTGATTGCATCAAATGTATTACACAGAATATCTGATAAATTGATGCAAAGGTGGTCACACTCTAGGAGTTTCCTAAAGCTGTGAAGAGTAATGCACAAGATGTTGATTAGTCATAAGAAAGATGAAAGAGGGAGCATAGAATTTAGAAATTTGAAACAAAGATATCTACAAGATGAAGATGTATGTCTTTGGCATTTTTGTCAAAGAGGGATAATTAGACATGAAAACATTGAGGGAGATATACTAAGGCAGAATTACACATGAACTATACTATGAGGAAGATATTTTGAGAAGACACAAAGAGAGATAAGATAAGAGATAAATATATCCATGAAGGAGAAAATATTTGTATTGCAGAGAATTAGGATGAAGCTAAGGACATTAATAGAAATTTGATTACAAAACATACTATTTGGATTGTTTGGTAACCTTGCATGTGTTGTTCGCATGTGTTTAACATCAATGCCAAAGAGGGAGGTTTTTGGAAGCTACAAATGAAAGAATTGTTATATTTCCATTAATGTCAAACCTTAACTGGTAAGACAATTGCTATCTTGTAAAGTACCATATCAATTGATTGATGAAGAAGATTTGAAAAGAGGAGAT
This sequence comes from Thuja plicata, assembly GCA_018584345.1. NCBI lineage: Eukaryota > Viridiplantae > Streptophyta > Pinopsida > Cupressales > Cupressaceae > Thuja > Thuja plicata. The sequence continues at coordinate 2,732,923 of MU224214.1, forward strand.
AACAAGAAGACCTAGTGAAATGGTTGATTTATGTGAAACTATAATGGGTACTTGATGATATTGCATGTTTGTAAGGTAATATGTTTTTTATCTTTAACACCAAGTGAATTTGGGATGACTACAAGTTTAGTCTTGACTGAGTAAAAAAGTAGAAGATAAAGGAACTTATGTATGTGTTGAGTCATGAAAGCGTCGACCGAGTGTTTACTGATAAAATTCACTGTTGACTGAGCATTAGTATTTACCGAGTGTCAGTAAATTATTGAGTTATCTAATGATGACCAAGTAGAAGAACACAATGATGACTAAGTGTCAGTATTTTGACAATTTGAGAGAGATTTGACATCCCAACAGACAGTTGCTTTCTTTAGATATGTGAAGTATATTTAAAAGAAATGGATGATCATTGTGGAGAATTAAATGAGAATTTAACATATGTTTAACCATTTTTATGTATGGATGATCATTGTGGTGAATTAAATGAGCATTTAATACATCAAATATATTAATATTTATGAGATCGATGCAAGCATTTAAGATAGATTTGAGGTGTTGCATTGGAAGATTCAAAACGTGTTTGACTACCTTGGAGATATAAACTTACAGATCTTATCCTGACCTAATGTGGTCATGATAAATCATTTCTTTCCTCTAGATTATCAATTTGACAAATGGTGTTATCTTAGGAAAGAAATTTGAAGATCAATTTCAGGGTGGTGCAAGTTTTATATATATAGGAATTTCTCGTATTGAAAAGTAAGGAGTTGATGTTGTTAAGAGAAGCAGTAAGAGTTGTTTTTGGTGATTAGGGTTCTATGATTTTAAGTTGAGGCTGTGAGAAAAGAGGAGAAAGAAGGGATAATTTACAAAGTAGAGAGAATTTACAGGATCTAACAAGCAATCAGCGCTACAAAAAAATCACAAATCTTGTTGTTTCCTAATATTTTTAGCAAGCAAAATCCCTTAACTAGGTGAAATCTAACAAGTTATTTTTGTAAATCCTTTAATAGGGTGACTTATTTATTTCATTTTTAAATCCTCTAGCAAGGTAGATCATAGTTGATCTTATTGTACTCCTAATAGTGTACTAGTCACTTATAACTAGGTCAACCCTCAAAAAGGGTATTTGTAGCTCCTAACAATGCAAACTCTTATACTATAGTATTGGGCTTGTGGGTGTCATCCCCATCATGGGTTTTTTCCCTCTTACAAGGGCTTTCATGTGAAAATAACTATGTTATGTGTATGGAATTTATGGTTGCTTTTTATTACTTTTATTTACATTTGCATCAGTTACTTGCTTTATAGGTTTAGAGAGCATTGAAGTAGTTATTTATTTCAATGGTTGAATTAGTTAAATATATGTTTGTACTGATTCACTCCCCCCCCCCTCTCTCTTAGTACCTATCATTTCCAATATTCACCATGGGCCAAAATTCTTCCAAAATATCTCAGTGATCTTCTCTTCTTTGCACCTCTCCAAAATTTCATCAAACCCACTTATAAACTACCATAGCCTCCTTTACACTATGATGCCCCTAAGTCAAGTTAGATTCTTTAACTATGGAATACCATGACTATCATTCCCTAACATGGGAGATTCCCTAGCTCAACTAAGCTAGAAATTACCAAATGAAACTAAAATTACATCAAGTGAAAATATTGATAGAATAATCTCCAAAATTTATCTAATGGATATCGGTAAGTATGGCATAACTTGAATCATAAATTCTATTCAATACACATATATGTGTCATTTGGTTACATCTTTTTGCCAGATATTTTTAACTTAAAGCTTCATATTAGAGAATGGCTAGGGGCCAACCAGAATCCCTTCCTAGCATCACAACTGGTGGAGGAGCACCTAGGCTAATCCTTACTCCAATTTTTTTTTGGCTTGTAGTGACCCTAGCCAATCCTATAGAGTTTGGTTTTGACCTTAGAAGGTCATGCAAGTGTGTACCTAGGTGGATTTGACTAGGATCAATCCAACCTAGATGTTTATGCTTTATTAGTGGTTAGAGGTAGATTAAGCCTAAAATTGGAAAAATGAATCCAAAAGTATTCAAGGCTTAGGATAGGTTATAAATGTGTCTATAATAGTCTCTAGAATGATTTTACATCATTCTAGGTCGAGTGGAGATCATTAGAGTTTATTTTATGCAAAGTTGTCAATGTTGTCGAAATGTTGCATGACAACATTTGCAGTTTTCAAAAGTTGCATGAAAATATTTGGCAGAATAGGATTCTCTTCGAAGAATGATGATGGGTCTTAAATGTAATAGCCTACAATCATGGACAAGGAATATTTATTGGTGATGGATTCCATTTCCTAGGGGGACGCAACAGACATATGTATTGATTGATTTTAGATATTGAAAAAAAAAACTCTGAGTTCTGGTTTATTGCATATAGTCGACTTGTTTTGAGTTTGAGAGTTGATAGATGAATTGAAATAAGTGATCCAGTGTTGTGTTAGTGTATTAGAGATATTTTTAAGAACTTTTCATTCAATAGTGAAGTTTTTTTTGAGTTCATTAGTTTAGTTTTTCAAAGTGTTTTGCAAGTAGAGTAGTTACTAGTCTTGTTTTGGTAGTTCAAGGAAACATGGCTTCCCCGTAGCTCTCTACCATGATAATCATCATAGATATAAGAGATATGGAAGAGAAGCCATTGTAGAGTGTACATATGGAAGGAGGACCTCGAAAGAGTTAGCTAGCTAATTTTAAGGCCATGCCCTAGGCGAGTCCAACGTACCCGGTTACGTGCATGATAGTGAATTAATGACATGCAATTACAGGGGAAGGATTGAAAGGATGGAACCAAGCATGGTTTAGCAAGAATAGAGGTCCTATAGGTAAATTTTGAAAGGATTAGGCTTTTTCCAATCTATTAAGGTAAATTTCCAAGAAGAAATCAGAAGACTGCTAAAAATTTCCCTATTTGTCCTATTAGCCCTGAATTCTAGGAATCCACTGTCTAAGCACCTTAGAATTCTAAGACCTCCAAAATCCTTTAGGTCTTGAAAAAGGGTGTCAGGATATCAAGTTTTTTTTTTGGGAGTGTTTGGAAGTTTTTGTGAGAGAAGTGGGAAAAACTCACTGTTACTCGGGCTTCATTAACCATGTAGGCTTACTGTTACTTGGGTATTAATTAACCTAGTAGGCTCACTAATATTCGGATCTTAATTAATCAAGCAGGCTTAAAATAAAAATCACTCGGTTGTCTTGAGATATTTTTTAGAGATAATGATATCCTATTCTCATCGGATTGTGTGGGAGGCAAGAAGTTGTCTTAGCAAGAGTTTCACCCTTGCGGTACTTGTAAAGATGTTGTGAAGAGTTTACACTTGTACTCACTCAAGGAAGAGTGAAGAGTGGAAGTAACCTTAATGTTAGTGATCCCTCAAGGTGAAGCAAAAAAATAATAACTCTTGGATTTGAGTTAGGATAGTCTTAGGCCAGAGGAGAAAAGACTATTAAGGTCCTAGAAGTGATCTTAGAATCTAGGTAAGGCTAGGACAAGTAAATTCCTAGATAGTGTTTGTGCAAGCACACCTTGGAGCATCTCTATCAGATTGGTATCAGAGGCAATGATATTTGGCTTGTGGTGATTGTTCCAACTAGAAGAGTAAGTAGGAGAGTCTAAAATGGTGAAAAATGTGGAGTTGGAAAAGAAGGTAGATGAGAAAGAAGAAGAAAATAGATTTCTCATAGAGAGATTGGCCCTATTGGAACACAAAGTGGACCAAATGGAAGAAAAGACTGAAGAAGTGAAGGAAAAGGTTGAAGGAAAGAGTAAGGAGATTTCATTAGATGATGAAGTCCCTGAAACTGACCATGTCCTCACTAAGGAACCATTCTTAAAGGAATTAAAGGCTTTGAGTGGTAAAGCACTAGAAGGAGTTCCTATCTTCACTAGAAAGATGGAACCGAAAATAGTCCTAGATTGGATAGAAGGACTAGAAAATCACTTTGAATGTGATGGCATTATTGAATCTCAAAAGGTTAAAGTTTTTAAAGCTAGACTTAGAGGGTCTGCACTCACTTGGTGGAAATTTATCCAAGATGAGAAAGAGAAGGAAGGAAAGAGACTCATAGCTACTTGGAAGTCTATGGTGGCCAAAATCAGAGAATCATATGTACCTAAAGACTATGAAATCTAGTTGCATAAAAGGAGACAAAGTCTTAGGAAAAAAAGACTTGGATGTTAACTCGTATACTGAAGAGTTTCAAAGGCTATGCATGAGATCAAGAATTGTAGAAGATGAAAGTGTGAAGGTAGCTAGATACCTTAATGGTATAAAATGGATTGTTCAAGATGATTTGAGTTTATTCACTCCTACCAGTGTCCAAAGATGCCACCAACTTGCAATAAAGGTGGAAGAAAAGTTGAGAAAGAAAAAGACTTCAGTGACACCAGAGGCGGAGGTAGAGAAAGAGATAATAGAGGAAAAATTAGTAGAAATGGTGGTAGAGGTTTAGAGTCCAAGAATCAAGGAGAGAATAAGTTGATAGAACAAAAAGAAGGAAGCTCAAGAAGAGGAATCTTCAATAGAGGAGGAGGCTCTAACAATAATTGGAGAGGAAGAGGCAGTATCCAAGGAAGATGTTCCTACTTTGCAACAATGAAATGCTATCACTGTAATCAGATGGGACATCCCGCCTATGGGTGTCCTGTGAAGAGCTCTACTTCTCAAGGAGGAGACAAGAGAGTTAATTTTGTGCAAGAGGAGTCTAGTGGTGGAAGTAAACACCTTGAGCTACCCCTAGAATTAGAGGAAGGAGAGAATATGATGATAAGAAGAACACTAATCAAAGAACCAGTGAAAGAGGATCCAAGCGAGAGAAGATCAATTTTTAAAGTGAAATGAAAGATGATGGGTAAAGTATGCAGAGTCATCATAGAATTAGGGTCTATTGATAATATTATATCAGAGGAAGTAGTCAGTAAGATAAAGATGAAGAGGATTCAATACAGTAACCCATACAAGGTTACTTGGTTGAACACATGACAACATATCCTTGTGAATTAACAAGCATGGGTGGACTTCTCAATTGGAAGATATAGGGATAAGGTATTGTGTGACATCCTTCCTATGGATGCATGTCACCTTTTACGTGGTAGGCCATGGCAATTTGATAGAGAAGCCATGAACGATGGAGTTAAGAATGCATATTGCTTTAAAAAGGATGGTGTGACTTTCAAAATATAGCCATTACTAGAAGAAGGAGAAGTGAAGACTTTAGGTCCTAATGTCCTATTCGTGAGTGAGAAGGAGTTCCTAGAAGCTCTAGAAGAAGGAGAGGGAGTATCATATGCTTTGGTTTTAAAACCAAAAGAAGAAGATATAGAGAAGACCATCAAGAAGACAGAGATTTAAAAAGAGGTACAAGAGTTACTTAAAGTGTACGGTAACATTGTCAGTGATGGACAACCTACAAACCTACTTTCTAAGAGATCTATTAGTCACCAAATTGACTTTATCCCAGGAGATACCCTTCCTAAAAAATCCTCCTCTAAGATGAGCCCTCAAAAAAATGAGGAAAATGCCAAGCAAATACAAGAGCTCCTAAACCAAGGCCTCATTAGAAAGAGTATTAGCCCATGTGTCGTACCCACTATCCTAGCACACAAAAAGGAAGGAACTTGGAGGCTATGCATGGTTTCCAGAGCTATTAACCGAATCACCATTAGTTATAGGTTTCCTATTCCTAGGATAGAAGACCTAATGGACTCTATAGGAGGAGAAAGGTACTTTACAAAGATTGACCTAAAGAGTGGTTATCACCAAATCAGAGTTAATGAGGGAGATGAATGGAAGATAGCCTTAAAAACCAGAGAAGGTTTGTATGAGTGCATTGTAATTCCATTTGGGTTATCAAATTCCCCATCTAAATTCATGAGACTTACGAACAAAGTTATAAAAGACTAAATTGGAAAATTTGTAGTAGTATATCTAGATGATATACTAATCTTTAGCAAAACTAAAGAGGAACATCTCAGACATCTGCGCATTTTTTTCAAAATATTGCATGAAGAAAAGCTTATGATCAATTTGGATAAGTGTGAATTCCTCAAGAAGGAGTTAGCATATCTCAGGTTTGTACTGTCTCAAGGAAGTCTCAAGATGGATCCAAGCAAGGTAGAAGCCATTGTCAACTGGCCAACTCCCAAATATACAACAGAGGTAAGAAGTTTTCATGGTCTAGCTCATTACTATAGGAAGTTCATTAAACAATTTAGTGCTATTTGTGCTCCTATGTTAGACACCCTAAAAGGTGGAATGAAAACAAAGTCTGTATGGAATGAGAAATTTGACCAAGGATTTGAGTTTCTGAAGAAGAAGATTTCCACTCAACCTATCTTGATATTACCAAGCTTTGAGAAGCTCTTCAGAGTTGAGTGTGATGCTAGCAATGTTGCCATTTGTAATACCCACCCCTTAGGCTACTTTTCAATTTCGGTTGCCAAACTCTTTTAGTCCTTTTCATGTATGTGTGGTTTATTTCAGATGGTTTTGAGGATATTTATTTATCACATTTCAATATGTTATTGATTCATTTCTTAGTGTATTATATCTCCTAATTGCATATGATTTATGGTTATTTCATGATGCTTATGTAAATGTGAGGATGTCATTTCAATTATGGTTTTCTAACAATAATGACCCTGGATTTATATGCATGTGGATCATTTATATGTTTTGCATTACAGTTTGACATGCTTGATATGGTATGGGATAGAGTCGTAGTTACTTTCTTCGCGAGATCCACACTATAAACTAGTCTCAACCATTGTTTGCTATATTATATGCATGTATGTTCGTCTTTGTGATGACAGGTTTGCAGGTATTGGGCTACATCTTCCATGAATTGACAGGAGTCAGTGTGCCCTATCTCAATATCTCAATAGTAAGAGAGGGGAGATAATATCAAGTCCAAATCCATACCCTAAACCCATATTTTGTCCTATTGATGGACAAATAATCTGATTGACTATCCTATTTGAATCTTTGAAGAGACGTCGAGTCATGAGTCTATTTGTGTGTGTTGGGTTTCTGTTTCAGTTGTTTGTCTATTTCAGTTGATTATCTGTTTAGATGGGTTTTAGATGGATTAATGATGCTTTACCTTGATTTATTTAATAGTATTTATGGTAAATATTGATATTGATTATTGCACCTATGATAAGGTTAAAACATTGATATATGAAATATATGGCTATTTAATAATTAAATATTAATTAAATCCCTATATTTAATTAATTAATTTAATTATTAAGTCTTGATTTAAATAATTGAGATTTAATCAATATTAAATTCAATTAATTGTTATTAATTGTGCATAGTTGAATTGTTGAATATTACTTTAAGTTGCATGGTTAATTGATTAATTTAATTTAAATATCTCTCATGCATTTTCAATTTAACACTTTGCTTTTATATTCCAAAGTTGAGTTTTGCATGCTTTAAGTGAAATTAAAAATAAAGAATTATTTTAATTAATAATTAGATAATTTATTTTCCCTTTAGGGTTTTCACTTTTTGAAAACCTAATTGCTTGTATTATCTATATCTTTTGAATGGAAGCCTTTTTGGAGGTTGTTCAATTAGGGAGATAAAGTAATCAGGTGATTGGGGTTTTGAGAGAGCTTTCTTGGATTTGTGTATTCTCTTGCTTGGGTTTGTGGATTCTTCTTGCTTGGATTGGTGGATTTGTGCTTCTCATTAGTTATTAAGGTAGGGTCTTCATCCTTTGAATTCTAGTTTTCAGATCCCCGTCTTCCATGCATTTGGAAGCTAGGACCCTTTGTGTGATCTTCCTTGTTTGAGGTATTTAGTGATTTCATTGATTTAGAATTGAGAAATATGATCTTGGTTTCAATTTTTGTTTTGCTCCATGTTTGCTTATCAGATTTGTGATTGTGAGAATAAAGGTTTCATTTTTGGGCGTTAGACGTAAATTGGACATTAGGGTTTTCATGTGGAAGAATTTTGTTTCAAAATTACTCTTAGGGTTTCAAATTGAGGAAAAAGACTTCTTTGAATGAAAATTTGTTTTGTTGTAAAAATTGCCTGAAACCCTCAGATCTATGTTTGTCTCACCTTGAAAGTAGAAATCTTGCCTTCATCAGGTGCTTGTCAAAACTAGGTCCAGATCTGTAAGGAAACAAGACAATTGAGTTAGATTTTTATGCTTTAAAAAAAAACTCTTCTTGAAAAATAAAGAAATAAATATTAATTTGGAATATTTTCTTGTTTATGTCAAATTGCATGCATGAAAGTAAATTCTCCTTTATTCCCTTTAGAGCTTTTGGTAAAAAAAAAAGAAGAAATAATAAATTTAATATTGAAAATAGGTTTAAAAACAATTTATTATTTAAAAAGAAAGAAAATTTATTATTAATAATATTGGAGATTAAAAATAAAATTACTTATTAACATTAAAAAGGTTTTAAAATAAAAAAAACATGAAAAAAAAATTCAAAAGAAAATTTTGTTTTGGGCCGGGGGCCACCAAATCCCCACCCTACCCACGGTGGAAGGGACTTCCCCGCGTGGGAAGCAGGTGATCCCGCTTGTGAGATGGGGGCGGGGTAATATTTCCCCCCGATATATTTGATTTTTGTTTTCTTTAAATTTCAATTTGTTTTTTAGTTAGTTTTAATTTGGTTTTAAAATTTTTTAATGTTGCTGTTAAATTGTTATTAATTAAAATTTTATTTTAAAGTTAGTTTTATTAATTAAATTTCATTTTAAGTAACAATTATTAATTATATTTTATTGTTAGTTATTATTTTATATTAAGTTCATTTTAATTATTATTATTGTTTAGTTAGTGTTAAATATTAAAGTGGCCTTATTTAAATGTTAGTTTTTCTTTTATGGTTGTTTTTTTTAAAAGGAAAAAAAACATATGGTTTTAATTAATTAAAAATAGTATTAATATTGCAACTAATACTAATGACTATTAGATGTTACATTTGTGACTTCATGCTTAGTGTAATTATAGCATGGATTTTTAGTAATTATTAATAAGATTAATTTATATGTGGTAATTTTATAAATTAATCGATATAGGAGCTTTGTTTTCATTTTAAATTGGAAAATTTAATTATAGTCTTATTAGTAATTTTACTAGATAGATAAATTTGCATTTAAAATATTATAAATTTGTTTATCATTACATTCTTTGATTAGCTCTTTCTGGAGATGTACTTATTATGTCGTGATGTACTGTTTTGGGATGTGACTATTCATGGTGTCTTGGGAGTGATTTCTAGTGTATGTTTCTTATTATGTTATCTTGGTTCGATTATCTTTTCTGAACCTATTATTTATGAACTTAGGATATGTGATCCTTTGAGAATGTCTCATGTTGTTATGGTCAGTGAGACTCAGTAGTTCCTATATGGGTACAAACTAGTTTATGAGATTTTAATTGAACTTGAGCATAGGGTGTGGTTAGTTAGGTGCATCTTAGGGTAGTGGCTTGCAATAGAGTTTTGGGGCCCAAAGAGGCCAGTCCAGGGTGACCTATCATAAGTTGATTAATAACTGATAACTTAATAATAAAACTTGGTGTTAACATTAAATACAAGATTGATTATGATGCCTCCCTTATGCCTTTTGTGCTAGTATAGACTAAGGATAAGAATGAGTTGATACCTAGAGTAGGTATGGTTAGATTCCTTATCTTCATGAGAGGGTAACCTAGCTCTGCATAGTCATGATTGAGAGGTCCGGGGTGCAGAGAGGCCAGTCTAGGGTAACTCATGTTATTGACCATGTGATGACACTCCCATAGAATGTAGCCTAAGTCTCCTCCCTAATTCCTATTGTACCTTTTATGGTTGTGTCCTGGACACTTGGCTTTTGGATTTAGTATTTAGTTTATGTTGGTGTTTTTGATATCTTATGTATGTTTCTTTATCTTTGGATGGTGTACCTTTGCTTGATCATGGATTTCCTATTGTCTCGATCTTTCGATCCTTATACTTTTTCTTTAGTCTTTCTCATTGTGATCAAAAAGCTTCTAGGATCTTCCTATGTGTTCTTTATGATGGCTTCTATACCTTTGATTACCTTCATATTTTATACCCATGTGAGTGGGCCTGATGTTATCTCCTCGGCACAGTGGGAGTGGACTTTTGGTTCCATGTGGTCGGGTGGTAGTGATTTATTACCATTGATATTCTGACAGTTCTTCTTCATGCTTGGATGATCCTTGTTGCAGTTATATCTCCTAATTCTTATGGAGACTAGTTTAGTTTCATGAGTTATATATTTGTAACCATTTGTGTATATTGGTTGACATCCTTTCGAGGATGTATTCTGTTGTTCTCATCATGTTTATCTTTGGAGGTTTTGATCTTATCATATCATTTGTAATCTTGTAATTGTGTAGCAATTGTGATACATATATTAGTTGTTGTATCATACTTCTATTAGAGTGATTACTACATACCCTACATCATGTGCAGAGGATGTGAGTTATGAGATGTATATTATGGATTCAGTTGATGTATCATTTATGTTAGTTATTTATATTTGTTCTTCATACATTATTTTTCTTAAGTAATTCTACGTCAAGGAACCCTCGATAATTTGCATCTATGTTGAGTTGTAATTAGTGTATGTCATGTACTTCATTGCATTTCTTCCACATTGTTATTATTAGTGTTTGTAAGCATTTAAAAAAAAATTATCTAGTTAGCTCAGTGTCATGTTTAGGTTAGTTGTCCTAGGTTCCCTGGTGGGGCATTACACTTGGTATCAGATCCCACATTTCTACACTGGGATTTTTGGGAGATTCGTATGCCCATTAGTTATCTTTTGATTTTGAGACTTGCAACAAACATAGACATAAAACTCTGATGTATTTAAAACTATTGCTTTGTGATTATTTGTTTCCTTTTCGATATTATCTATTTTGGTTTTGAGCTATTGTTGGTTCTCTGGTTGATTGTAGAATCATACCTATGACTAGATCTGCTAGAGGTCATGGTAGAGGCCAAGTTGGTGGCCGTGGAAGGGGTAGGAATCACAGTCCTTCCCCGAGTGTCAGTCAGGATAGTGTTCATCAACATAGCAGAGATAGGTAGAGGGATGAGCATTGAGTTGAGTCTATAGAGCTAGACACTAGGCAGATGTTGAAGGTGATCTTGAGTCGTCTTCCTGAGTAGGTTATAGTGGAGAAGGATGCTTCTCATCATTCTTAGTTAGAGCATAGATAAAGGGAGAGATTTAGGAGCCCTCCAAGGAGGACTATTACAGTGGATCCTGAGGTTGTGGCAGCGAACCACATGAGGGATCTCATGAGAGTTTGACCTACTCCCTTTGATGGGAAAGGAACAAGGTTTGAAGCTAAGACATGGCTTATCAAATTAGAGAGGATTTTTTCTATGCATCCCTTTAGTAGAAATAATAAAGTTAGGTATACATTAATGAACTCACCAATTTTGCAATGATATGGTGGAAGATAGAGGAGGAGAAGTTAGGTTTCCATATAGAAACAGTGAGATGGGAGTTATTCCTTTAATAATTTTGAGAGCACTTCCTATCTAATAAGTGGAGGTAGCAGAGGGCGGATGAGTTCCATAACTTGAGGCAGTTGACCATGTGAGTGGTAGAGTATGAGCGTCGATTCTTCAAGATCAAGCAGTATGCTGGTTATGGTCAGGATTCGGGCCTTATGGTTCAACACTTTGTTAGGGGGCTCAATGAATGCATCATTGGGTAAGTTAGACTCTTTGAGCCTAGAAACCTCAGAGAAGTGGTTATTAAAGCTACCCTTGCAAAGGCAAACCTAGCGTTGGGCCATGGTGGTCATATATGAGTGCATTCTAGTGGTCCTACTCCTGATTACCAAGGTAATCAATCACATGGAGCTAAAAATTTTAAGGACCCTTCTATAGTTTTGAAGGGTAATCAGTACCAGCACGGTAAGAGATTCTTCCATGGCATTAGTGGTGGTTCTTAGTTGAGGAACTATCACAACTGGTTGTGTCGTATGCGCAATAGGGTTGATCGGTCAGTTCAGAATTCACATCTTCACATCAAGAGGTTAGTGGGGGTGGTTTTTAGCAGTCCAGTGCACCTTCAGTTAGAAGAGTGGTACGAGAGGGGGTTGTTATTAATGTGGGCAGTTTCGTCACATTGCGGTCAATTATCCTCATCTTGCATCACAATTCTCAGGACAGAGACGAGTAGCTTCTGAGCCTATAGTTGGGGATGTTGGTATGTCTCATGTAGCGTATGCAGCATTTGATCATCCTCCAACCATGTATCATTCTCCTATGAGTGGGGTTGTGAGTAGAGGACCAGCAGCTAGTTTCCACATTCCTTCATTAGGGAATGATCCCTAGTGCTCAAGTCAGAGACTGGGGAAGGGTCCTATGGGAACCACACATTAATTCTTTTGAGACTCAATTTGATGATTTGAGTTGAGAGATTCATATCTCTATCTTTGTTGTAGGCTTGCAGGAGTAAGCCTAGTTTTAGGGGAGGAGGATGTAATACCCACCCCCTAGGTTTCTTTTAAGTTTCAGTTGCCAAACTCTTTTAGGCCTTTTCATGTATATGTGGTTTATTTCAGATGGTTTTGAGGATATTTATGTATCACATTTTAGTATGTTATTGATTCATTGCTTAGTGTATTATAACTCCTAATTGCATATGATTTATGGTTATTTCATGATTCTTATGTATATGTTAGGATGTCATTTTGGTTATGGTTTTCTGAGAATACTAACCCTAGATTTATATGCACATGGATCATTTATATGTTTTTCATTACTATTTGGCGTGCTTGATATGGTATGGGATAGAGTCGTAGTTACTTTCTTTGGAAAGCTCCATATGATAAACTAGTCTCAACCATTTTTTATATATTATATGCATGTATGCTACGTCTTCCCTAAATTGGCAGGAGTGAGTGTGCCCTATCTCAATATCTCAATGGTAAGACAGGGGAGATAATATCAAGTCCAAATCCATACCCTAAACCCATATTTTTTCCTTTTGATGGACAAAGAATATGATTGACTATCCTATTTGAATCCATCAAGAGATCTGGATTCGTGAGCCTGTTTGTGTGTGTTGGGTTTCTGTTTCAGTTGTTTGTCTGTTTTAGTTGATTATCTGTTTAGATGGATTAATGATGCTTTTAGCTTGATTTATTTAATGATTATTTATGGTAAATATTGATGTTAATTATTTCACCTATGATAAGGTTAAAACAATGATATATCAAATATATGGTTATTTAATAATTAAATGCCTATATTTAATTAATTGATTTAATTATTAAGTCTTGACTTAAATAATTGAGATTCAATCAATATTAAATTCAATTAATTGTTATTAATTGTGCAGAGTTGTATTGTTGAATATTAATTTAAGTTGCATGGTTAATGGATTAATTTAATTGAAATATCTCTCATGCATTTTCAATTTAACACTTTTCTTTTATATTCCAAAGTTGAGTTTTGCATGCTTTAAGCGAAATTGAAAATAAAGAATTATTTTAATTAATAATTAGATAATCTATTTTCCCTTTAGGGTTTTCACTTTTTGAAAACCTAATTGCTTAGATTATCTATATCTTTGGATTGGAAGCCTTTTTGGAGGTTGTTCAATTAGGGAGATGAAGAAATTAGGTGATTGGGGTTTTTAGAGAGCTTGCTTGGATTTGTGGATTCTCTTGCTTGGATTTGTGGATTCTTCTTGCTTGGATTGGTGGATTTGTTCTTCTCATCAGTTATTAGGTAGGGTCTTCATCCTTTGAATTCTAGCTCTCAGATCTCCGTCTTCCATGCAGCTGAAAGCTAGGACCCTTTGTGTGATCTTCCTTTTTTGAGGTATATAGTGATTTCATTAATTTAGAATTGAGAAATATGATCTAGGTTTCAATTTGTGTTTTCCTCCATGTTTTCTTATCAGATCTGTGATTGTGAGCATAAAGGTTTCATTTTTGGGTGTTAGATGCAAATTGGGCATTAGGTTTTTCATGTGGAAGAATTATGTTTCCAAATTGCTCTTAGGGTTTCAAATTGAGGAAAAAGACTTCTTTGAATGAAAATTTGTTTTGTTGTAAAACTTGCGTGAAACCCTCAAATCCATGTTTGTCTCACCTTGAAAGTAGAAATCTTGCCTTCATCAGGTGCTTGTCAAAACAGGGTCTAGATCTATAAGGAAACAAGACAATTGAGTCAAATTTGTATGTTTTAAAAAAACATCCTCTTGAAAAATAAAGAAATAAATATTAATTTGCAATAAATTCTTGTTTATGTCAAATTGCATGCATGAAAGTAAATTCTCCTTTATTCCCTTTAGAGCTTTTGGTAAAAAAAAAGAAGAAATAATAACTTTAATATTGAAAATAGGTTTAAAAACATTTTACTATTGAAAAAGAAAGAAAATTTGTTATTAATAATATTGGAGATTAAAAATAAAATTATTTATTAACGTTAAAAAGGTTTTAAAAAAATTAATATCAAAAAAAGTTTCAAAAGAAAATTTCCGTTTGGGGCGGGGGCCACCAAATCCCCACACCACCCATGGTGGAAGGGACTTCCCCGCGTGGGAAGCAGGTGATCCCGCTTGTGAGATAGGGGTGAGGGTAATGTTTCCCCTCCATATATTTGATTTTTGTTTTCTTTAAATTTCAAAAAAAAAAAATTAGTTAGTTTTAATTTGGTTTTAAAAATTTTTAAATGTTGTTGTTAAATTGTTATTAATTAAAATTTTATTTTAAAGTTAGTTTTATTATTTAAATTTCATTTTTAAGTAGAAATTATTAATTATATTTTATTGTTAGTTAGTATTTCATATTAAGTTCTTTTTAATTATTTTTAATGTTTAGTTAGTGTTAAATATTAAAGTGGCCTTATTTAAATGTTAGTTTTTCTTTTATGGTTGTTTTTGTTTTTAAATAGGAAAAAACATATGGTTTTAATTAATTAAGAATCCTATTAAAATTTCAACTAATACTAATGACCATTAGATGTTACATTTGTAACTTCATGCTTAATGTAATTATAGTATGGAGTTTTAGTAATTATTAGTAAGATTAATTTATATGTGGCAATTTTATAAATTAATCGATATAGGAGCTTTGTTGGCATTTTAAATTGGAAAATTTAATTATAGTCTTATTATTAATTTTACTAGATAGATAAATTTGCATATCAAATGTTATAAATTTGTTTATCATTACATTGTTTGATTAGCTCCTTCTAGAGATGTACTTATTATGCCATGATGTACTATTTTGGGATGTGATTATTCATGGTGTCTTGGGAGTGATTTCCAGTGCATGTTTCTTATTATGTTATGTTGCTTCGATTATCTTTTATGAACCTATTATTTTTGAACTTAGGATATGTGATCCTTTGAGAATGTCTCATGTTGTTATGGTTAGTGAGAACCAGTAGTTCCTATATGGGTAGGAACTAGTTTATGAGATTGTAATTAACCATGAGCTTAGGGGGTGGTTAGTTAGGTGCATATTAGGGGAGTCACTTGCAATAGGGTTTCGGGGCCCAAAGAGGCCATTCCAAGGTGACCTATCGTAAGTTGATTAATAAGTGATAACTTAATAGTAAAACTTGGGGTTAACATTAAATACAAGATTGATTATGATGCCTCGCTTATGCCTTTAGTGCTAGTATAGACTAAGGATAAGAATGAGTTGATACCTAGAGTAGTTATGGTTAGATTATTCATCTTCGTGAGAGGGTATCCTAGCTCTATATGAGTCATGATTGAGAGGTTTGGGGTCTAGAGAGGCCAGTCCAAGATAACTCAAGTTATTGACCGTGTGATGACACTACCATAGAATGTAGCCTAAGTCTCCTCTATAGGTCCTGTTGCACCTTTTATAGTTGTGTCTTGGACACTTGGCTTTTGGATTTAGTATTTGGTTTATGTTGGTGTTTTGGATATCTTATGTATGATCCTTTATCTTTGGATGGTGTACCTTTTCTTGATCATGGATTTCCAGTTTTCTCGATATTTCCATCCTTATACTTTTTCTTTAGTTTTTCTCATTTTGATCAGAAAGCTTCTAGGATCTTCCTATGTATTCTTTATGATGGATTCTATACCTACGATTGCTTCATGTTGTATACCCATGTGTGTGGGCCTGATGTTATCTCCTCAGCACGGTGGGAGTGGACCTTTGGTTCCACGCGGTCAGGTGGTAGTGATTCTTATTACCATTGAGATTCTGATAGTTCTTCTTTATGCTTGGATGATCCTTGTTGCAATTATATCTTCTAATTCTTATGGAGACTAGTTCACTTTCATGAGTTATATATTTGTAACCATTTGTGTATATTGATTAATATCCTTTCAAGGATGTATTGTTTTTTTCTCATCATGTTTATCTTTGGAGGTTTTGATCTTATCATATCAATTATAATCTTGTAATAGTGTATCAAATCTGATACTTATATTAGCTGTTGTATCATACTTCTATTAGAGTGATTACTACATACCCTGTGTCATGTACAGAGGATGTGAGTTATGAGATGTATATTATGGATTTAGTTGATGTATCCTTTATGTTAGTTCTTTATATTTGTTCTTCATAGATTATTTTTCTTAAGTAATTCTACGTCAAGGAACCCTCGATAATTTGTATCTATGTTGAGTTGTACTTAGTGTATGTCATGTATTTCATTGCATTTCTTCCACATTGTTATCATTTTTGTTTGTAAACATTTAAAAAAAATTATATGGTTAACTTAGTGTCATGTTTATGTTAGTTCTCCTGGGTTCCTTGGTGGGGCATTACACCATTGGAGCATTACTAATCCAAGAAGGAAGATCAGTGGCTTTTCACTATGATAAGCTCAGTGATGCTAAGAGGAAGTATTTTTCCTATGAATTAGAGATGTATGCTCTAGTCCAAGCACTAAGAAAATGGAGGCACTATCTTCTTCCAAAGGAATTTGTGGTGTATTTAGACAATCAAGCACTTAGCTTCTTGAATTCACCAGACAAGCTCAATCACAAGCACATGAAATAGGTGGAGTAGTTGCAGGCTTACACCTTCAATGTCAAGCACAAGAAAGGAGTGCAGAACAAAGTGGTTGATGCACTTAGTATAATAATGGTGACAGTGTAAGAAGTACAATTGCAGAGCATGGGTATTGATAGTTTCAAAGATCTATATGCAGAAGATGAAGACTTTGCAAAATTATACAAGGTATGTAAGGAGTATAAAAATCATTTTCATAGTGAATTTTCTGAATATACTATGCAAATTGATATATTGTTCAAAGGGAGTCAGTTATGTGCCACTAGAGGATCAATTAGTGAAAATCTAATCCAATAAAAGCATAATGGTGCTCTTAGTGGACATTTTGGAGTCAATAAGAATCAAGAGTTAGTGCAGAGGTTTTACTTTTGGCCCAAAATGAATTTGGATATCAAAAAGTATGTGCAATGTTGTGTGGTGTGTCAGAAATCCAAGGGAACATCCTCAAATGCAAGCCTTTATCAACCTATCCCCATTACAAGTAGACCCTGGGAATATTTGAGCATGGATTTTGTTATGGGACTGTCGAAGACAAAGTAAGGAATGGACAGTATCTATGTCATTGTGGATAGGTTCAGTAAGATGGAACAATTTGTCCCATGTAAGAGAGTGCTGCTTGTCATATTGCACAATTTTTCTTCAAGTGGTAGGAATCCATGGCTTGCCTTTAAGAATAGTCCCTAAAAGAGACACTAAATTCCCGAGTCACTTTTGGAAGACATTGTGGCACAAATTGGGAAATAATATATCCTTTGGGTCTACATATGACCCTTAGACAAATGGCCAAAAAGAAGCATTTAATAGAATTCTTGGGAACCTATTCAGGTGTCTCACAAAGGAGTATGGACAAATGTGGGATCGAATCATAGGACAGGCAGAGTATGCATACAATGATACTATAAATAGGAATACTGGAAAGAGCCCTTCTGAAATTGTTTATGGACTGCACCCTAGAGGTATATTTGAGTTAAGATAAATGAAATATGAAGCCAAGGGTAGTGGTTATGTTGACGAATTCACACACTCCATGAAAGAGGTGCATGAAACAGTGAGAAAGACACTAAAAAAGAATGTAGAAAAAATTAAGTAAAAGGTGGATGAAAGGAAAAAGGAAGTTCAATTCCAAGTAGGGGATCTAGTCATGGTCCATCTAAACAAATCTAGACTATAGAAGGGAGTACCACATGAGTTGTAGATGAGAAGATTGGGGCCATGCACTATTCTAGCCAAATATATCAACAATGCCTATAAGGTAGAGCTCCCTGAAGATATTGTTCTATCTCTGGTCTTCAATGTAGTAGATATATTCCTCTATAAGGGACCTACTCTAGATCCAGACTAGAGCCTTACAGAGGTTATACAAGAGGTGGAAGATCATAATCTGAACCCTACGCCACCTAAAAGAGTAGAGAAGATACTTGATTCAGGGGCCTACAAGAAGATCTGACAGAGAACATACTATGAGAACCTGATCAAATGGCATAGACAAGAAGATGCATATGCTACCTAGATCAAGGATATGGAGTTCAATAAGTTGGGCATTGATTCCAACTTAGTCAATCCAAGCATGGATTGAAATATTTTCATTTGGGGAGAATGGTGCAGGAGCACCTAGGATAATCCTTACTTAAGTTAAATGTTTTGGCTTTTACTGACCCTAGCTAGGTCATTAGAGTTTCTTTTTGACCATATAAGGTCTTGAATGTGTGTACCTAGGTGGATTTGACTAGGATCAATCCAACCTAGATATTTATGCTTTATTAGTGGTTAGAGGTAGATTAAACCTAAAAATGGGAAAATGAATCCAAAACCCTTCAAGGATTAGGGTAGGTTAGAAATGTGCCTAAAATAGTATCTAGAATATTTTTACTTCATTAAAGGTTGATTGGAGATCATTAGAGTTTGTTTTATGCAAAGTTTTCAATATTGTTGAAATGTTCCATGACAACATTTGCAATTTTCAAAAGTTGCATGAAAACATTTGGCAGAATAGGATTTTCTTTGAAGAATGATGATGGGTCTTAAATGCAACAGCCTACAATCATGGACAAGGAATATTTAGTGGTGGTGGATTCCATTTCCTAGGGGGAAGTCAATAGATAGATGTATTGAGTGGTTTTGGATATTGAAAAAAAAACTCAGAGTTCTCATTTTTCATATAGAGTCAACTTGTTTTGAGTTTGACAGTTGATAAATGGAGTTAATTAAGTGATCCACATTGTTTTAGAATAGTAGAGATATTTTTAACAACTTTTCATTCAATAGTGAAGTTGTTTTGAGATCATTAGTTTATTTTTTCAAAGTATTTTGCAAGTAGAGTAGTTACTGGTGTTGTTTTAGTAGTTCGAGGAAACATGGTTTCCCTGTAGCTCTCTACCATGAAAATAATCATGGCTCTAAGGGATATCTAAGGAAATCCATTTTATAGTGTACATTTGGAAGGAGGAACTCAGAAGAGTTAGCTATCTAATTTTAAGGTCATGCCCTACGCGAGTCCAGCGTACCCAGTTAGGTGCATGACAATGAACTAATGATGTGAAATTATAGGGGAAGGATTGAAAGGATGGAACCAAGCATGGTTTCAAAAGAATAAAGGTCCTACAGGTAACTTTCGAGAGGATTAGGATTTTTCCAATCCATTAAGGTATATTTCTAAGCAGAAATCAAAATATTTCTAAAAATAGCCCTATTTTTCCTATTAGCCCTGAATTCTAGGAATCCATAGTCTGAGCACCTTAGAATTATAAGACCTCCAAAATCCCTTAGGTCTTGTAAAAGGGCGTTAGGATTCCAAGTTTGTTTTTAGGATTTTTTGGAATTTTTTGTGATACAAGTGGGAAAAACTCATTGTTACTCGGGCTTCATTAACAGAGCAGGCTCATTGTTACTCGGGTCTTAATTAACCGAGTAGGCTCTCTGTTACTCGGGTCTTAATTAACCGAGTAGGCTTAAAATAAAAATTCCCTCAATTGTCTTGACATTGTTTGTAGAGCCAATGGTTTCCTATTATAATGGGATCGTGTGGGAGGCAATAAGTTGTCTTAGCAAGAGTTTCACCCCCTGATGTACTTGTGAAGATGTTGTGAAGAGTTTACACTTGGAGTCATCTAAGGAAGAGTGAAGAGTGAAAGTAACTTTGATGTTAGTGATCCCTCAAGGTAAATGAAAAATAGACTACCTCTTGGATTTGAGTTAGGATAGACTTAGGCCATAGGAGAAAAGACTATTAAGGTCCTAGAAGTGAGCTTAGGATCTAGGGAAGACTAGGACAAGTAAAGTCCTAGATAGTGTTTGTACAAGCACACCTTGGAGCATCTATATAACCAAGATATACTTATCTCATGATCACAAAATTTATCAATGATGTAAAATTTTGAAAACTTAAACCTTCATGCCAAGATCCTAATATGGATGAATCAAACCTAAACACTTTTTATCTTCTACAATTAAAAATCAAGCTTCAATATTTTGTTAATCACTGCATCAATACATATGAAGTCAATACATATCCCAATAGCCAATGTGAAGATAAGACTAACTTGAGCATATATCAACTGACTGGTAGATATAATGATCAAAACTAAAATATAATGATCGTTGATCATAGTAACTGGTATGTATGATGTAAACTAAAATATGATGACCATTGATCATAGTAACTAAGTTGTATGATATCAACATGATCAAATTGATCAATGTAATGACATGATGCATGATGTCATGAAGTAAAAATATAACTAAACATAATAAAAATGAATAAATAACATTGATCAAACTGTATTTAATTGAGCTGATCAAACTGTATGTAACTAAAAAAATGAAATATCATGTTGTGTCATGATGATACTGTAGATATAATTATGATGATACTGCCAACCTAGTTTGTTTGTTTGGCAACAACAACAATAGAAAGAGGTGAGCTTATAAAACTCCCCATTTTTCCTTGATTGAAAAATAAACTAACTCTCCCCCTATTTGCAATGAGGACAAAATATATCAAACTCTAACATGTATAAATGTAATGAGCATCTGAATCATCAAAAAATCCATGAATAGTGTTTACAAAAACATGGAAGTAATCATTTGTCCTATAAATGTCCTGTAAATTATAACAATAGTTCAAACTATTAATTCATTATATCATATTACCGAAACAAAAATAATTATAATGCTGCCTTGCAAATTCTACTTTCTGAACCCATAATTGAGAACACAAATTTGATAAAAAAGGAAGCACAAGTTTAAACCAACTCATGTTGGATAATCAAGATAAACAAAATGACAACAATATAAAAAAAATATCAAGTCTTAAAGAGTTGCAATTCTTTAAGCTTGTATTGAAATAAGGTATGAATTAGAACACATATAAAGCTCCCCCTCACTTAGCTATTGAAATAATTATGATAAAGAAGAAAGAGGAATAACTCCAAGTTTCTCCCTCAATTTTTCAAAAATATCTTGTGATAAAGGTTTAGTAAAAATATCTGCAATCTTATCTTTTGTCGAAACATATTCCAAAAGAACTTCATTTTCTAAAACCCTTTCCTAAAGAAAGCTATATTTAATATCAATATGTTTTGTACAAGGGTGTTGAATTGGATTTTTATAGATATTAAAAGTACCTTTTTTTATCATAGAATATATGTATATGCTTAGTAACATGAATTTGACTATCTTTCAAATTTGAGTCATCCAGATAACCTGAGTAAAACAGGGTAATTCTGCAATATATTTAACATCATTAGTGGATAAATTAAGTGAGTCTTTATTTTTACTATTCCATGGAATCAATATATTTCTAAGAAAGCACCACCTGAAGTGCTTCTTCTTTCAGTAAGACAACATGCCCAATCAACATCAGTATTGGCACAAAGAGTAAAATTATCATGTCTGGGATACCAAAGACCATAATTCAGAGTACCGAATATGTATTTAGTAATTATTTTGACAACATTTAGATGTGACACAATTTGGTGATTACTGAAATCTAGAAGCCAAAAAACAACATGCATAATATCATGTCTGGTAGTAGCTAAGTACAATAGACTACCAATTATAGATCTATAAACTCTATGATCAATGTTAGGTTTATGAACATCCTTTTGAATTTTACAGCCTATTTCTATAGGTGTACTAAGTATTTTACATTCCTCCATCTAATATTTTTATATCATTTATTTTTTTGTTACTTAGTTTGTGATATAATTAGTCCTTTATCTAGTTGACTCAATTGTAGACCCAAAAAGAAGGAAAGCTCTCCTATCATAGACATCTCAAATTTTGATGTCATGATTTTTGAAAATTCAAAACATAGTTCACTATAATTACTTACAAAAATAATATCATCTACATATACCACTAGAACCATTACATTTTCCCATTTTGTTTTGAAATACAAGTTACTATCTATAACTCCTCTTGTAAAACATTGTTCTCTGAAATGAGTATCTAGTTTTGAATACCAAGATCTTGGAGCTTTTTTAAACCATATTATAATTTTATATGTCTGTAAACATATGTCTCCTACCTGCATGTACAAATCCTTCAGGTTGTTCCATATAAATTTCTACTAAATCTCCATTTACTTTTTTTATAGTCATCTGATAAACTTTAAAATTCTTGTAAACTGAATAAGCTAGAAACATCATAATTGATTCAAGTCTTCCCACAAGTGAAAAAGTTTAATCAAATTCAATACCCTCTTTTTGAGAGTACCCTTTGCACACTAATGTAGCTTTATTTCTAACTACATTTCCTTTATCATCAAGTTTATTCTTAAAGATCTATTTAGCACCAATTACATTTTTATTGACTGGTCAGGTATAATTTCCTAAGTTTTATTGCATTCAATTTGATCTAACTCTTCTTTCATTTATTTAATCAAGAGATCATCAGTACTATCTTTTATGTAACTTTTAGCTTCAATCTAAGATATTAAACTTAAATGTACTTATTCCTGAATTTTCTTTCTAGTTTTAATTCCATCATTTTAATTATCACCTATTATTTGTTCTTGGGGATGATTTTTCTAAACTTATTTTGAAGATATTTTAAGAGTAGTTCTAACTGGTTCATTAGGTTCAATTTTTTAAATTTTGACTTCTAATTTATTTGTCAGTCTCTTCATCAGATATATGAATAGTTTCTTCAGGAATTTTTCTTATATTGTTGGTGGAACATTTAAGTTTTCATCATCTTTGACATTGGTACTCTCAACAATATGTCTTAACCTTTTATTTTAAAATTTATAAGCTTTGTTGTGTGTTGAATAACCCAATAAAATTCCTTCAATACGTCTTGATTCAAAACTTCCAATATTATCACTATCTCTCTTAATATATCACTTGCTTCCAAAAATTTTAAAATATCCTATATTTCCTGGTCTTCCATACCATAACTAATAAGGGTTGAATTTTTTATTTACTCTTAATTGAACTCTATTTAGGGTATAAACATGAGTATGAACTAATTCTTTCCAATAATAGTTACCTAACCCTAAATTTTGTAACATAGTCCTTGTCATTTCTTTAACTATTTTGTTTATTCTTTCTTCTACACCATCTTGTTGTAGTGTGCGAGAAGCCAGATATTGTCTTTTAATACCATGTTCTTTGCAATAATAAAAAAAATCATGTGGGATAAATTCCCCAACTTTATCTGATCTAGGGCACCTAATTTTTAAATCATATTCCTTTTCAACCATCTTTCTAAATACTTTAAATCAATCAAAAAAATCATCTTTATGTTTTAGGAAGGTGACGCAATTCATTATAGTATAATCATCTATGAAAAGCATAAAGTACTTTTTATTTTTTAAGGACTTAGCTCTAGTAGGTCCACATAAATCAATATGAACTAATTGTAAAGGCTTTGTGGTAGAATACTCTTTAGACTTAAAAATCAATTTAGTTTGTTTGTCTTCCTAACACTCTTTGCACACTTTAATTTTGACTATATTTACTACATTTTCATCTCTCTGAAAGTAGATTTCTATATCTTCACCTTTTTCATTCACAAGTTTTCATATCTACGCTTAGGAGTCAACTTCTTTGATAATTTAAATTTATCATTTATTTCATAAATTTCTTTAAACCTTTCCCAAACTTCATAAGCATGTTGATCTCAACTCTTATTCAACATGCTTATGAAGTTTGGGAAAAGTTTAAAGAAGTTTATGAAATAAATGATAAATTTAAATTATCAAAGAAGTTGACTGCTAAGCATAGATATGAAAACTTGTAAATGGAAAAAGGTGAAGATATAGAAAGCTACTTTCAGAGAGATGAAAATGTAGCAAATGGAGTCAAAAATAAAGGAGGCACTTTCATAGATGAAGATGTTATGGAGAATATTTTGATGACTTTAACAAAAATCTATACTGAAAACATATCATCTATTAAGGAAACTTATGATCTAAAGAAAGTCTCCAGAGAGAAACTCAATCAAACTTTGACCATTTTTGAGATGAGTAAATTTCAAAAAGAAAAAGACAAATATGAAATAGCCTTTAAAGTGAAAATACAGAAGATGATCTGGATAATGACAGTTCAGATGCGTTGAATACAAACTTTCCAAGAAAACTAAATAAAGGTACCAGAAAATACAAAGGTATGTTACCTATTAAATATTTTACATCTAGAAAGATTGGTCGTTTAGCAACTAGGTGTCCCAAAAAAGGAACAAGACAAAAGTTTAAAGGATTTAACAAGAAGGCCTATTATGTTAATAAAAATGCCATTATATTAGATTATGAATCAGATGAAGAAGATTATTTATTTTTGGTAAAAAAGGATGAACCTAGATTTGATATCAATAGCATTTTTTTGGAATCTAATGTTTACACAGAAATTGTATTACATGTTAAAAGAAATAGAGATGAATGGTTAATTGATAGTGGATGTTCAAATCATATGACTAGTGATAAAAGTAATTTTGTGAAACTTGAGAAATATGATGGTGGTTCTTTTAGGTTTGGAGAGGATCTAACACCAGAAATTGTTGTAATTGGTTCTATTACTTTTGATGGATAGCGTAACACTAACAATGTTTACAATGTGAAGGGTTTATATCATAATATTTGGATTGTTGGATACATGTGAAAAAAATATTTATAATTTTATACAAAGATATTAATATTATCACAGTTCAAAGATGGTTGGATCTAGCACTAGAGGATGTGTCACATCAACTTCAACAATTTCATAAGTCAGATAAGTTCAACAAGTACAGATTGATATTTTCCAAGACTAACCAAACTAGATAACATTATCTACAAAGGATGTCGAGAAGAAAAGAAGATAAGATAAATGTTTAGAGAAAAAGAAAATTCATCTACTAAACTATTGGATCTAATACATACTGACCCATGTGGTCCAACTGTTGGAATTATGTTATATTTGTCATCAGTGAAAACACTTATTCGATTCTGAATGCTTACTGAGCTCATCACTTAGTCCACAGCTTATATCGAGCATTCAGTAACCACTTTGTAAAGATCGGCGGTTAAACAGTTTAAACCGAGCAGAACAGTGGTCACCGAGCATATGAACAGTTTAGCTGTGTTTACCGAGAAGAGCAACATGTACCAAGCAGACGATAGTCACCGAGCTTCACTGTAACTACCGAGCCATTAGTTGAAGCCAACCGAGAAGTCAGTTTCCACCGAGTCACCAGCGGTCACCGAGTGACACTATAGTTACCGAGTCACCAACGGCTACCGAGTTCCAAGATACACTTCGGGACTAGTATGGACTGAGCTTCTACTCTTACCGAGAGCATGACGATGTTGAGTATTTTAGTGGATACCAAGTATCAGAAGATCACCAAGCTAGCTTGAGGAACCCGAGCTTCTACCGACTCAGTAATATTTTGTTTACTTATGAAGGGCCAACTCAGGAATAAGTTTATGTTATTAATTTGTATTTGGCCAACCTTGAAAATTGTAATTATGGGAATGGTATATATATGTAATGTAATATATCATTTGAAGTGTGTAAAATCAGAGTAATCAGCAAAAATTAGCAGCAGAGCAGAGCATTTTCGCAAGGTCAGTAAAGGAGCAGAATAGCCATATCTATCACAGAAGGTGATCAGTATTCAAAGGATCTTATCATCAATAAAGTTGTAAGTCAAGATCTACTATTTCATCCTAACAGTTGAATCAGTTTGTAAATCCTTTAACAGGGTAGACTTAACAGTCTTTCATAAATATCCTAACAGAGTGCATACTTCATTGTATGT
>MU224214.1:2773564-2785211 GCA_018584345.1 Thuja plicata
TTTCTGGGTTACCAAATCTTTGTGTTTATGTGTTATGAATGATTATACTTTCATGCTTGTAGTAGATTAGATAAATGAATGGTTAAGTATATACAAGTGCAGAAATGATTTAAAGTTTTAAGAGTTATTGATTCACCCCTCCCCT
The DNA here is from genome assembly GCA_018584345.1 of Thuja plicata. NCBI lineage: Eukaryota > Viridiplantae > Streptophyta > Pinopsida > Cupressales > Cupressaceae > Thuja > Thuja plicata. The sequence continues at coordinate 2,773,710 of MU224214.1, forward strand.
CTCAGTAACTTGGCTAGTCTTGATTATTTCCAACACCAACTAGAATAAGAAACTTATAAGGTGAGAGATATTTAATGTTTTTAAAGTATGATTATTCTAGTATAACTTGGGTAGAATTTTTAAGAGAAAAAATAGAGGCATTAGAAAATTCAAGATATTTAAGGTAAGATTCAATAATGAACTTGACAGAGGAATCAAGTGTCTAATCCGATGGAGGAGGAGAATTCACTCCTGATGAATTCAAAAATTTCTATTAGAAATATGGAATTAAAATATAGCTTTCTACCCCTAGGACACCACAAAATAATGGTGTGGTAGAAATAATTAACCAAATAGTTCAAGAAGTAGCTTAAACAATGATCAAAGAAGTTGTCTTACAAGAGGTTTACTAGACAGAAGTTATACACACAATAGTATACACTCTTAATAGAGTACTTCTCTGAAGTAAGTATGGAAAGACATCATATGAGCTATGGCACGGAAGAGCTCCAAGAGTAGAATAATTCAAAAAAATGGAATTAAATGATACATTTAGAAAGATGATGGAAATCTTAGAAATTTTGACATTAGAGTTGATGAAGGCATATTTTTTAGATACTCTACAAAAAGAAAAACATACTGGCATTATAAAAAGAGAGTGAACAAGATAGTTGAAAGTGTGAATGTGAGAGTTAATGAAGATATTTAGAGAAATCATAAAATACATGCCGGATATGAATCAAATGATTTTGATGAAAAATGAAAATAAGATAAGAAAAAAGAAGAGACAAAGGAGGTACAAGCATCTACAACTAAAACCCCAAGGTATGTACAAAGAAACAACTCTAAAAAATAGATTATTGAAGATAAAAATAAAGGAAATGTCACAATAAGTAGAGCTACTCAAGAATATGTTCTATTGTGTTTACTTTCATAAATTGAACCAAAGACTATGGAAGAGGCATGCAATGATCAAAATTGGGTGAAGGAAATAGAAGAAGAGATTGATAAGATAGAAAAAAATAAGATTTGAGAACTTGTGCTCAAACCTCCAAACAAAAACAAAATCAAAATAAATTGGGCATTGCAGAACAAACTGGATAATAATAATAATAATAATAATAAAAATAAAAGATTGGTTTCTGAAGGTTACACTCAGATCAAAGGTATTGATTTTGATGAAACATATGCCCTATTTCTCAGATGGAATCAATCAGAATATTCTTATCTTTTTTAGCCTTTAAATATTTTAAAGTGTATCAAATGGATGTAAAATCATTAATTATTGAATACTGAATTGAAGGATAAAGTCAACATTGAGAACAAAAAAGGATTTAAGTTAGGAAGAAATTCAGACGTTGTTTACAAATTGAAGAAAGTATTGTATGGATTGAAGCAGGAACCTAGAGCATTGTATGGAAGATTACACAAGTATATAATTGGACAAGGATTTCAAAAGGGATCTTCTAATAGAAACTTATACTACAAAGTTGACTCAAATAAAATTTTGATTGTTGTAGTTTATATTGATGACATAATTTTAAAGAAAATGATGATATGTGCAAAAGATTACTAGATGAAATGTAGAAGGTATTTGAAACGTCTATGATTGGTGAGTTAAATATATTTTATGGATTACAAGTAAATTAGGATAGAAAAGGAATTTTTATTTCTTAGTCCAAGTATACTAGAGAATTATTGAATTTTGGATTAGAGAATTCTAAACCATCTTGTAAACCTATTATTACAAGATGTAAGTTGAAAAAACATGATGATTCACACAAAGCTTATGCTAGTAAATATAGGTCAATTATTGGAGGACTGTTATATTTGACTTGCACTAGATCAGACATTATGTATGATGCTTTTTTAGTAGCCAGATTTCACTAAGAACCAAAAGAATATTTTGTTGTTGTAAAAAGGATGTTTAGATATTTGATGGGTACAAAAAAATTTGAACTATGGTATCTCAAGGATTAAAATGTCACTTTGACAGCTTATACTGATGTTGATTAGGTTGGGTGTGTCAATAACAGATAGAGTACAAGTGGTGGAGCTTATTTCCTTGGCTCCCGGTTGGTTTCTTGGATAAGTTAGAAACACGGTTCTATTTCATTATATACTACTAAGGATGAATACATTATAGCATCCTCAAGTTACACTCAATTACTTTGGATGTGCCAAAATCATGGCTAGAGTTTCCCAAATGGAGATGGTCCAACCATACATAGCAAGATTCAACATGGTAGAAACAACCTATTTAGAAATAAGAATAGACCATTGACAGGCTATAACAAATCTTCACATTATCATAGAATCATATATTTACATTACATTGGCCTACATCAGGTAGATTACAAACTTTCAACATACATATCTAATTACAAAAAAAATTTAGATCTAAACCCTAGTGCTAACTTGCAAAGGTTATTCTCCCCATTGACTAATCAAAGATCAATTTCCATAATATATAGATCCTTCACAAGAACATGTCGACCCAGGATTATCACATTTTCCAAAGATAAGAAAATGTAATACAATAATATAGGTTAGGACCTGAATCATAAGATCTCAATGCCAAGATGTAGAAATGATGTACGATACAAGATAAATGTCTGCCAAAAATCTAGGAACATTAGGATATGAGTTGAAAAGCTTCATTGATCAGAAAAATGCTTCATGAGATTGGAAAACTCCATTAGAATGATAAAACATGAAGAACACAATGAACTGACCACAATCTTTAATTACTCAATAGAGAAGCATCCAAATGAGGTTAAAACCTAGACATAAGTAAAGCATGATGTCCAAAACAAACCCTGAGCTTTGCAATAACAAATGATCCAAAACAAAGGAACACTACCAGAAACACATAACTACTCACTTAAATAGAAGTAAGAACAAATTGAAAGGGAAATATTTTTGGGTGATGCAAGATTTCCAACGACCCAAGGATGCTCTGGAATCAGACACCCCTGGTGAGAATAAAATTTTCCATATGAGAAACTTATGACCATTTGACAGGACGTGAGACATAAATCCCATGCTCATTCTTGATCCAAATATCCTCTTTGTCTTACTTTCTTTCTCTACACTTCTGCTCCATCTACTACCAAATCAGTCATATTTTTCTTCTTTGTACTTATCTTATCAGTGCCCAGTAGTAAAGAACATTTAACACCATGTCATTTCTTCTTCACAACTGATTCCCCCCCGCTAAAAGATCCCATCAAATTCTTCAGCTCCTCAACTTTACCTCTATCACTATTCAAGTCCTTCAAAATAATCTCTGGATTCTGATTCTCAGAACAATAATTATTCACCATGCTTAAATTCCTTTCATTTATCCCCTTTTCCTCCTTCAAGGGAACCTAGGTAAAATTCTTCCCATCCTTCTCTATTGTGACCAAATTTATTTTGCAATCATGAATAGCTCCCCTATCGTATTGTCAAGGTCTATCTGATAGAACATGACAAGCACTCATAGATACCATATCACACATTACCTAATCTCTGTAAGGTCCAATGCTGAAATTAATTAGGAATTTCTCTTTCACCTCCACCATGTGATCTTCCTAAAACCAACTTATCCCATATGGAGACAGATCTTTAAATATTTTCAATCCAAGCTTCAACACAATCTCTTTTGATACCAAATTAGTAGTGCTACCACTATCCATAATAACCTTACAACATTTACCTCCTGATTTGAAAATAGTCTTCAAACAATTCCTCCTCTTCATAGGTTCAACTTATTTCTCATTCAACACGATTCTCCTATGCATAAGAGATTCTCCCATATCAGGTTCTGCCATACTTTCCACAAATGCATCAGCAACCTGCTCCATATGTTTGACAAGAATTTTCTTACCGAAACTGGTACTAGATTAGGTTCAAATTATTGAAAATATCTATGTCCTATTCCACCATATTTAAAACAAGTGCCTTTAAATGCAATTCTACAACTCTCTCTCCTAGGCATTTTCTAGTGGTGTTCTAACTCAATGGTTTTCTTCTCTTTACCATTGTTATTCACATGCTTCTCTTTCCCTCTAGGGTTACTTTGTCTCATTTTTACCTTATCTACTTCCTTTAATGCATACTGATAAGAATCCTAAAATTTATAATTCCTAAGCATACTCAACTCATCATGAATGGTAAATCTCAATCCATTAATACCTAGCCACATTCTCAATAGATACCTCTTAGTGTCATGATCTAATTGGGATCTTGTATAACTGTTTTTCATATTCCTTCACTCTCATATCATTTTTTTTAAGTTCTTCAATTTATTGAAAAATTCCAATTCATAATCCTCAACAATTAATTTAGGTTTCAACCTAGGAACCATTACCCTCCTTCTAGTGATTTTTATTTCTTTGTTTTCCTCTCTATTTTTCTACAATCCTTTCTGCCATAAGGCAGCATGACCTTTCAACTTAGTCTGTGTTAACCTAACCCTCTAGAAATCTTTGATATCTTCAAGGTCAAAGTGATATTCTAATTCACTAATCCAATCTATCAAATATTTAGTATGTAATGAACCAGATAAATTAGAAACCTCCATCATATAATTTTTACTTACGTGTGTCATAGTTTTCAATAATCTTTCTTCATCTACAGGGATCTCGGCATATACAATCTCAAGATCTTTATCATCTTCATCATATTCCTCTTTGGTCTCAGGACTTATTCACAATCCAACTAATATATTTCAGATTTCATTTCTCATCTCATTTCAAAAATCCTCTATCATTTGTTCTAGCCTTCTAGGTTTCATTCGTATAGGTGTCATCTTCCCCATCCTCGGGTGTAACAACCTCAACTTTGATGACTTGATTACAAGGTATCAATTTCCTTTCTCTCATGATCTATTAGATACAATAGTAGTCTTCCTCCAACTCATAAATTTCTTCACTGTTGGTATGCCCATAACACTCCACAATAAGTTCTCAACCAACAACCTACTCCATGACCCCATTGCGTAAATCCTCTACAATTGTGGGCTAGATCCATAGTCTTCCACCCCATAATAAATGTACATTTAGGGCTTTGAAAACTTAGGAATTTGATCTGCTAATATAGGAATATCATCATGGCTCTAATACCATATAACACAGTGATGGATGGATTTTCACAAATGTAGATGGTGGATAAACATGTAGCAAGTGTCAACATAGTGGAAAAAACCAATTCATAAACAATAATATACCATCAACATGCTATAACATATCTTCACATGATCATAGAATCGGATAATTACATCACATTGGCCTCCAACATGAAGATTGTGAAATTTTGGCATACATGCTCGATTACAACAAAAATCCATATCTAAACCCTAGTCCTAAAATTCCAAGGTTATTCTCCCCATTGACTACTTATCAAAGATAAGATGTCTCAATATATAGAGCCTTTGCAAGAACATGTGAGCCCAGAATTATAACATCTTCCAAAAATAAGAAAATGTAATACAATAATATACCTAGGCTAGGACCCAAATTATAAGAACTAAATGCCAAGATGTAGAAATGATACACAATCCAAGATAGATGTTTTCCAAATACCTAGGAACATCAATATGTAAGTCACCAAGATTTTCTAATTAGGAAAATCCTTCACGATATCGAAAAAATCTATCAAACTGATAGAACATGAAGAACACATAGAGCTGACCAAGAATCTTAAATAAATCCACAACAAAGTATCCAATTGAGGTTTGAATCTAGGAATAAGTAAAACATGGTGTCTAGAACAAACCTTGAGGTTTGCAACAAAAAATAATCAAAAACCAAGGAACACTACCAAAAAAATGGAACTACTACCTGAAACAAAACTAAGAAGAAACTCAAAGGGAAATTTTTTTTGTTGATGCAATATTTGTAACAACCCAAGGATACTCCTGCATTAGGATCAAACAAATATTCAAGCATATTGGCATATCATTTGATGAGATGTTATAGATTATGTGTGATAATACTGATGCAATAAACATTTCCAAAAATCTAGTGCAACACTCTAAAAAAAACATATATCCATTAAATATTTGAGGGAGAAGGTATTGGAAAATGAGTTGTGACTTGAATATGTACCTACAAAAGAGAAGATTTGAGATATCTTCACAAAACCATTATTCAATGACCCTTTTGAGTATCTCTAGGAGACTTTATGAATCTTAGTGATGATATTGAGTTATTTGGTTTGTCATTAATGAATGTTTTCATCAATGACAAAGACATAGATTATTGTGAATGTCATTTTTTTTTTTTTTTTTCATTAATGGTTGTTATTGATGTCAACATACCTTAGCTGATTGGATGAGGTTCTATTTGATTTATTTGGTGATCTGGATTGGCATGCTCCAAATGTTGTGATATAATGATCTTTCTTTGGCCATGTTTATCTTGGTCCCATTCATATTATAACATAATGAGATACACTCTTTTGGGTCTGAACAAATCTATAAATTGGGTAATGTGCTCTAGAGAAATAGTATGCATTGTAACATGTAAATTATATTCCTTGGCTCTAGGTATTATGGTAAATGGGTAGAGTTCTCTTTTGAGAAAGGAATTGTTATGTGGTCCACATTTAATTCCTTTCTGCCATGGGAATATTTTTTGGTGGCCTAATTTAAGTTTTGTTTGGCCGACTTAGAAGATTATGGTTTCAAATTATTGTTTTTGATGTCTGTCTGGGGAAGAAGGGATACAAATTTGAAATTAAAAATCTAGAAATTGTTAAGTATGTGTAAGTGTGCTATCGGAAGAAGAAGATTGTAGGGTTCTTCAAGTCTTAAAGTTGTTAACAATTATTTCAGTGTTTGATTCCCTTTTATTATTCTTATTTTAGTAGTTATCATTTTTCTTTTGGTTATGATAGCCAGGTAGTGAGCCCACCTGCAGTGAACAACTTTGTAGTGAGAAAACCTTTGTAAAACTCACCTTAACTAGTGTATCACTATTGAGAATTAGAATTCTCAGTTATTCAAAATATTCAACATTAATGCATTATGATTATTAGAAATAGAAATCAAAAAATATTTTGGAGAAATCGAACTAGTGATGCAATCAGTGATTAAAACTAAAAGGTGTCAACTATCTTGAAATTATACATGACCTCATACTTAGTAAATTCTATTGCATCAATGATATACTTTGTAGGTCCAACTTCATGGGGTGGCTAAAGTAAATTCTTAATATATTAGTATTGTTCTCAATTACCTTTGGAGAAAAGAATGAAATACTTTAGGATATTTAATAATACCCTCTTTTATTCATATATGTGCATGTTTGAAAATAAAATTGAAAAGAACAGAGTTTTAGATGATTCCTAAAATCCTTTCAACTAGTTTGGTTGTAATTTTTTAAACTTCCCTACCTTCACATATATTAAAAATAGACTATTTTGGTGGATGTCCTTATATGATCCCTTACTATTCTAGTGATGAGATTGTGTTGATGGAATTATGTTGGAAAATCATCATAGTACATGGTAAGAAATCAAAGACACATAAGTCTAGATTTAAATTTCCTCTAACCAATTTTAGGTATTTAGTAACCACATCTCCCAAATCTAAGACTATGGAACAAATAAATCTAGTAGTTTACAATGAAGAAATTCAAAAGGAGGGAAGACTTTGATTACAAGGGCATGAAGGATAAGCTCATAAAGAACTAGATTCATGTACAGAGGATTAAATATTTATTGGTTAACAATAGAATAGAAGAATATGGAAGGAATATGGAATAAAATTGGGCTAACTTAGACCATAATTAAAATGTTGATCTTTTTAATGTTCCTAAGGACATGAAAGATGAATAAGATATCCTAGATCCTACTTATCAAGAGAATAAAATTTTGAACTCCCCTCATCCTCCAATCAAGTGGTCAAAAAGGAGGTTATTTCTATAAGAGGGAGATCATTTAAACCTACCCTTTCAAATTCAAATACTTAGTTAGAGAAAAAGGGAAATTTGAAACCCTTCAATACATGCTCAGAAGAGGATACTACAGGTTCTATTGGTAAGAAGGATGAATGGGGAAAAATATGAATCTATTACCAATAATGCCCCAAGGTATCCATTTATAGTAGGTAGAGATAAGAATAAGTATATAGAAGGAATATTACATTAGGGTAAGGAGAAAGGAGAAAAACATCTAATGGAAGTACTACAAGAAACCCTAATAACTTTAGAATATAAATCTACACCAAAGGTTGTTCCAGAGGTTTCCTCTCCAATATGTATTTTGATACCTCCTCTTGTCTCAAATATAAAATCTTTACTTGTTATATATGTTTCCTTTAATACACCTAGTGTATCAATCCAATTGATCCATTCCTCAATTTCTATTGATTATATTTTAGACACCCCTTACGAGAACCTTGAGAATGTGTTTGACACCCTTTCCTATTTTATGAGATTTTTAAATGTGTTGACATCTTTGCTTGATTCCGTAATCATAGTCTTTGATAATTTAATGACTGAGTCTTTGCAAAATGTGTCAACTCTAGAAATTTCAGCAGTAGTTCTGGCTCTTACTCTTTCAATTGTAATTACCATTGTTTAAGGAAAAGTTGCATCCACACACTCTCATTACAATTATTTATGGATATTATTCTATCCTTCATCCTTGGTTGGTATCAATAATCCTAAAGAGGAAAAATATCTATGTCTCTAGATGAAAGCCAAAGTTTCCAAAAGGAAATAAAATGATTTCAAGGGTAGTGGTTGATTAATTGAGAAACATGTGGAATTTATTGTGCCACCTCCGAATAAAATTGTTCAAAAAATTCATGGTTCAAATAATGTGGTCAAAAAGATTGATCTATCTCAAAAAAGGCATGAATGTTCCAAAAGATTATTCACAAGAAGGAATGGATGCAATGCTTGAAAAGTATTAAAGAAAAACAAGATGTCATGGATTAACTAAAGCTTAAGTTTGAAAAAATCACTACAGTTTTGTTAAATGTAACTCAATCTTTTGAAGAGATTGAACTGGTGGAAAAATATATCAACGATGGTACCATTAAAAAGGGTCAAATGAGTGATCCTAAATAAAGAGTTATGAGTGTATGGATTGATAAATTGATTGCACAAGGTAATCATCTTCTGAAATCGAACATTAACATGTTAGGAAATATGAAAAGTGTCAAGTATGAGTTAGATTAGGCACTTGAAATGTTATCATGGAATTTTTAGTTGTTAGAGAAAGATCTTGATGCTTGGTCAAAGCTGAACTAATTAAAAATAGAAATACTGGTTGAGAATGGGGTAATTACAACCAAGAAGAAATATATTGAGTATTAGGAAGTAAAATTAAAATCCAAATGTAGTTCTTGAGGAACTAATAAGATATTTTTAAGAGGCTTAGGAAAAAAGTATTAAAAAAGGATATATATCACTATTAAAGTTACATAAATTCAATGAAAATTACTTGATTAGAACAAGAAAATGCTTCCTGTAGATATAGTTATCAAGGAGTTCATATCACTAATTTAGATAGAGGAAGACCCAAAATATTTTTCAATATCTTATATTAATAAATTAATGGATTTTTAAATGACTTTGGATAAATTGAAGGCCATTTTGAGTAAACATAAAAAGGCCTTCATCAACATACACGACTCAAGTACATGTATCTAAGTTATTTCTAGTTGTACACCAGGACCTAGTAATTTGAAATGAAAGTCACCTTCATAAGATATGAAGACCTTTTGAAGAAGAATGTTGATGATGAGAATATATCTCAAGATACTTAATTTAATTTCTATTTGTTGACCACTTGGCTTGTGGCTGGCATCGTGGGCCAGGGGAAGTTTCGAAAGTGTTGCAAGAGGTGGGATGAGGTACACCCTATAATACAACCTCTGGGATTTTATAAGCTAGCTCTTTATCATTCTTGTTTTGGAAAGGGGATTGGAGGTCACCTTTAGTAAAACAACTTAAGCTAAGGGGAGGTGAAGCACCTAATTGATGCTTTTGTTGGTCAGGTAGAGAATTTGTGAGGTGGTATTTTTAGAGGTTTCATCTTCTTTGGTCAGAGATTTGTGTCATAAGTCAATTATGACATGGTGAACCATGTTCCATTTATTTTTGGAAGGAGAACAAGAATCCAAAGTCTCTATACATAGGGCTCATGCATTCAGATCATACCGTGGGAGGAATCTAGATGCAAAGGTCTGAATTAAGGCAAATTACTCCTAAACAAAATGTAATTCTCCTCAACAAGGGACACAATATAAGATACTATTCACAAATAGACATAAATAGTTCTTATAAGGGTTGAAAGAAAAGACCACATTTCCTTAAAACCCTCTTCTTGATGATCAGACTATGAATAAAATACAAAGATTGGACCACACCTATGAGATTTAAATACATGAAAAACTGATTAATAAAAGGAAAAAGGCACCAAGTACACAATTCCCATGATTTACCAAGAGAAAACATGACAAGCAAAGAGATAATTCCCTTGAATTTATATGTTACATTATCCACCTTTGGATGAAAGGTCATAGGGTCTTGTTCTCAAAAAAATAAAAACCTCTAGAAATAATACTGTGTATTTCTTCGGCATATTCAACCAAGGTCCAATATTTCCAACCTTCCCTTTAAACTTACAAATAATTGAGGTTTTATAGGACAAACCTCAGTTGAAGAATTATCTCAAAATGATTACTATTTTGTAACAATCAATCAGCATGCTGAAACATCTGCCATGGATCTCTTGATTTCTTATGTTGTAGGCAAGTGTTTGAATGTGATTGGTTTATGATAGTGCATTTTCCAGCTAGGTTCAACCATAGAACTATGATGGCTTGATTAGAGACATCATGTTTGCATAGTCCAATCGAAATGTCAAAATGTGGAAAAAACCTAGTAAATTTGTTAGTTTTGGAGTATCCCTTTGGAAATAATATTCCCTGATGATGCATCAGATAGCCTTGTTGAAGTCAAATTGTCCTAAGAAAACGTGACAAGATAGAAAAAAATTGGAGGGATAGATTCCTTGTGAGGTGTTTAGAAACCCCACCTAGCTGTTGCGTATCAGCAAAGTCAGGACTTATGGCAGTTTGAACTTCTCTGCATGATCATAAGATTGAAGATAAAAATAGAAGGTGTTTATTTATGTATAAGGAGTCTACATATTGATGAATTTTAGGGAATCTCAACCTGTTGAGAATGAACTATAAAATCCTTGATTTCATAGACTAGAATCTTATCCATTGGGTTGGGGGTCAACTCAGTTGGTGTTTTTAAGATCAGTTATCTCCATGATTTTCCTAGACATCATTCAAGAAAAAGAACCTGCATGAAAAGGGAAAAGAACAAATATTTTGAATTAAAAGGAAACCAAAAGTTCTTGAAAAGCAAAGGTCAAACCAAAGAGCTCAAGGCTTGATGTAACTGCAAAGGTGAATTAATAAGAGATAAATGAGGAATAAAGTACATGAAAAATTAGCTGTGTTGGTTGTATTTCCTATTTTTTTTGCTTTTCCTTGTTCCTTGTTTTTCCCTA
>MU224214.1:2814225-2834019 GCA_018584345.1 Thuja plicata
TGCACACTTTCCCATGAATCTTGCACTTTACCCTGAATAGTGCCCTCCTTTGCTTGGCTTCTTCTTTGACCAGTTCTTTAATGAGTATTCTCCTAATCATGAGATTCTCTCCACTTTCTAAATCAAGGTTGATTTCAGTGCCTTTACCACTGTTATTGTACTCTTGTGCAATGTAATTCACTCTTTTATCACCATGTGAGCTTGAAGCTTTCTCCGGGCATCTATAGGCTGGATGGCCTATTTGGTTGCAATGAAAACACTTCATGTTTGAAAAGTGTGAGGCTCTGCCTGAACCTCCAAATCTTCCTCTTCCACCACCTTGGAATCCTCTTCCTCTATTTTTGCTGCCCCTACCACTAGTCTCATTGACTATCTCAGTCAATTTAGCTTCACCTTGAGACCTATAGTCACTGCCTCTACCTGCAAAACTGCCTACAAAGCTGCCTCTTCCTCTATTTTCTTTGCCTCTACCTCTTCCTCTTGAGGTTTGATCATGCTTCCTCTTGCTCTTCTCCTCTATCTTAAGAGCCATTTGATAGCATTGTCTCACACTTGTCAAAGTAGCAAGACTCATCTCCTCTTGTATAGACCACTTGAGCCCATTTTGGTATCTATCCAATCTAATGCTTTCATCCTCCACTACCTTGGACCTTAAACATAAATTCTGAAAATCCTCTATATATGCTTGGACTTCAAGGTCTTTTTTTCTGAGATTTTGTCTCTTTCTATGCATTTGAACTTCATAATCATCTAGGAGATAAGTTTGTTTCAACTTTGCCAACATGCCTTTCCATGACACAATAGGACTCTTGCCCTCTTTCTCCCTTTCATTCTGAACAAATTTCCACCAGGTAAGTGCTGGTCCTCTTAATCTAGACTTAGCCACCTTAAGTTTTTGAGCATCAGTCACCCCATCACATTCAAAATGATTCTCAAGGCTGTCTATCCAATCTAAAACCAAATCAGCATCCATTTGTCCATTGAACAATGGCACACCCTCCAAGGCTTTACCACTCAAAGCTTTGAGTGCCTTCAAGAAGGGTTCCTCAGGTAAGACCAGATTAGGGGTAGGTGTTTCTTCATCTAAGTCCCACTCCTTCTCCTTAGCTTCCTTTTCCTCTTTATGGTCTACCTTGTCCTTTACACTATCTACCTTAGCTCGGACTTCATCCAAGAGTTGCTCCATTTGAGCCAATCTCTCTCTCAGCAACCTGTTATCCTCTTCTTGTTCTACAACTTTCTTGGCCAATTCAACATTGGTCACCATCCTGCTAGATGCACTAGATTCCTCACTTGAATCTTTGGTCTACAACATCCACTAGCTACACTACTTCTTTTCCCAAATCTTGAACTTGGGCTCGGATACCACTCTGATAGGGAGAAATCTTGCTACCTTCTTGAGTTTGTTTTTAACTCTTCTTAGGCCACCATTAGGGCCTCTAGGGCTTCCTCAATCCACCCTTCAATACTTGGAAGAATCAGTTCTTCCTCTCCAACCAAGAAAACTATCTATCATGTTAAAATTACCATTCTTGTGTTCTACAAGAACCTTCCACTCAAACCACTCCAAGCCCTAAACTTAAATTTGGATTTGCAGGAGGTTTAGGGCTTCAACATACTCCATTTTCGAATTCCAACCTAGGTTTGAAACCACCAAGTTGAACCATATTTCCATTGAGTTCTAGATTCCTATCTTCTAGGCCATGTAGCCCTTTGTGCCAATTAGGCCTCCTAGTTTGTAGGACAACACATTTTTTGCACAAAAACTCCAAAGAACCCCCAAATCTTTCTTGATATCTTGTAAGTATAGAAAAAACCCATAAGGATTTTCTAGGTGGCAAGGTCCAACCCTATCCGTACACCCTACTTTTGAAATATGGCTTTTCTCTTGATTTTAGACCAGTTTTGGGTCTTTTGGATCAAAACTTGGCATGTTGGATTCTTGGTCACTCCTCCACTTTGGGTAACACCTACACAACATCATTCAACACATCCATGGCCTTCTTGGCTCATGAGAACACCCCCTGCAACTTTTAAACTCACTGTCACTTGCTTCCTCTAACCGGGCTATGAGTTTAGCTCTCCTAGGGAAAGTGATTAAAAATACATGCTAGCACTTTGAGAGATACTCCTTCCACAATATTGAAGCTCCATGGACCTAGTCTCCATTCTAATGTGGCCATACAAAACCAATGGTGAGAAGTGGATTTAGGTCCACATCTTTGCTCCTTGGCCAAAATGGGACAGCAAACAGTCCAAAACTGAAAGAATTTTCAAACTACAAACAAAGAACAACTACAAAGAAACCTAATGATTGGAAAAGCTTGGTAACATGCAAAACAACAACCTCCAATGATCATAGTCAGTAAACTAATCCATTCCAATACAATGAAAACACAAAATGCTTCAAATCTGTTGTTTTTCTCAGAAAACTCTTGGCTCCAAGATATCAGTCCGTACAAAATGAATTCCAACCCTCAAAATTAGGGTTTTTACACCTTATATAGCTTATAAAAACATGTTCCCACCCTTCTATGGGTTCAAAAACTCTTAAAACCTCAAAATCCTCTAGACAACAAAATGTTGTCATCAACTTTGAAAAGTTGCTAATGTTGCATAGCAACATTTTACACCTTTTTGCCAATCACACTTTTTAAGTGTTTTATCCACCAATCTATCTTAGCTAACCTTAGCTACACCACTTAGGGTAACCATGGACCCTAAGTACCACCATGACATCACCCTACCCATTGATGACATCATCAAGGACAGTCCATTAAACAAGAGCTAAACTACCCACAATGAAGCATAAAATGAAAGCTACGTAAACTACTCTTGGTCAACATGACCTTATGTATTTACATTTCCCTACTAGAGGGTCTTACACACACTAACACACCAAAAAGACAAGAGACCACCATATTTGATGGCATCTCAAGGGTGCTCCTACACCAGGCCTTGAAACCTTCCCTGAAAGCACCAAATGCTCTGATACCAGTTATTGTAAATGAGTTGAGTAACTGAGAGGGGAGGGGTGAATCAGTTACCATAAAAAAAAATCTAAGTCACTTAGATGTCTCAATCAAACTTATCACTCTGCTCAGTTAATAAAAGATATTCTTCTATAACTCGGTTAATAAAGAAATCTTAAGATATTAAATGCGATTAACCTTTAGTGATTAAGTGCAGAAACATAAATCATAAGTCAGATAACATGTACACAGATGACGCTAAGATTTAACATGGAAACCCAATTTGGGAAAACCACCTATTGCAACTAGTTACTATTTTTCACTCTTCTAAAGTGAGCCCTATTAGGAGCCAAGCTTGTTAAAGGTTACAAAACACACTATTATATTTGACCATGTTAGAGGATTTAATCATCCTTTTAGGAGTTTCCTTGTTAGAGGTCTTCAAACACTTCAATGTAGAAATGGTACCTTGTGAGATGATTTATCAAAGACTATTAAGTCTACTCTGTTAAGAGATTTGGTTCACTTCTACAATTGTTAGAGAGTAACAAAGGGTTGACCTGATTGAAGAAGCAACTGAATTTTCTGATTCACATCTATATTTTGGATTTAACTAGATCCTCCATGATCAAATATTATTTTGCATCTCGATCTAGATATTCTTTCCTTAATTAGAATTCCTTCTTACTTCGCCTTCACTCTTCATATAAAAAAATCTACCACATATTCAATCCAAACTTGACCTTGTATATATATGAAAGCCTTTTTCAATTTGGCTTGAATACCCTTCCAAATAAACAATAAAACTTAAATATGTCAGTTGCAATTAACCAATTAAACATAAAGTGTACACTGTTGTCTGTCAACTAACACTAAATGCATAACTCGGTTAACACTATAATCCTTTGATGCTCGACCATCACTCGACTGAAAATAAACTTAGTATATTGCCCAAGTGAACTCGGTTAATACATAACTTCCTTCATTAACCGACTGAGATGGGTTAATAAAAAAAATCACTTAGCTGATACTGGGTTCTTCTTCAATGCCCGAGAGAGCTTGGTATACTCTGACTATGCTCGGTTAGTTTTAGACATTTGTGTAACATCACTACATTTTTGTATACATTTGTGTAACATCAATGAAAATACACAATTGAATAATTGTCTTCAATACATGACATCATCCTTCCAAGAGGGCTGCCAAGGTAGTAATAGAACACTCTCTAATTTTTAACCTAGCAGATAGAGGAAAGATAAATCATCATCATTAGTAAAGGTATATAAGTGAGGAGCATGTAAAATCCAACTAGATATCACTTAATTTCATGAAATGACATATATTGATGCTAAAACGCTACAAAAAAATGTTTTAATATGCAAGGGTATCAAAGATAATCTTTCATTTTATTTTGAGAGTAAATGTAGTTACCTTTTTTTGCAGATCAAGGTGTACAAGTCTCTTCAAATGGCACTATCCACAACCAAAACCCAACTTGTAATTTCATAAATAGATAGATGACAACCTTTGGTAAACAAACATAATACTTTTTCCAAATTGATGTGACATTTTCTCTTATATGGAGTAAATGCAAAATTCCTATGGAAATAGACAACTATGCTATAAAAGAGAAATGTATTTGAAAGGTGGCATCAAGCATTTAGCGAGTTGGAGAGGCTGAGTGAAGTATTAGCTTAGCTTATCCTAGAAGTATGGACACTGATATGAGATTGACCTTTCCATTTCCTCAGGAAACCTTCCTAGGATTTATAGAAAATGATAGGCTAGCTGTATTTGTTAGGACATATGACAAACTGCTTCTCACTTCCCTGAAATGGGTATTAGGTGAAGGTTTTTTGGATAGTGATGAGGAATATAGGCTGAGCATAGATATTTCATATATGTACGTAGGATCTTTACTTGACCTCTGAGAGACTAGCGATGTGATAGTATTTCTTGTAGTGGGGATGTTTGACATAATTCACTGTGGAGGGCTTGAGGATATGCTTATTGTGGCTCGAGAAGGTGTCAGGTTGCCTTTGGTAACCGATCTAAAGATTTATCTAGAGAAGGGAGAAAATGTGTCATTCATTCCATTTTTCATTAATTTTCACCACTGGCCTCTCGACATTCATCATTTCTATGCACGATACATGGTTAAATTTATAAAGAAATATCTAGACCCCAATGATAAAATGGTTGAGGAGATAGAGGAACTCTACTTAAGGGTTTTGTTTGAGCAAGACATGGATTCCCCAACTAATTCAAGTGAAATGGGATCTTCCAACTCAGAAGAAGGCGCAAGAGAAGGAGAAATTGACACAAGAGATGATGATACCAACTATGTAGAATCTTGACCCTTGCCTTTAAATAAATTTTACTTTAAAAAAAAAATGATATGTTGTAATATGTAAAAAGTAAATGACAGAAAAATTTGTTAGTATTTTATAAAATTTATTTCAAAATATATATAAATACTGAAGATAAATCGAATATATGATTTTTTCTCATTTTATCCCAATACCTACATATAATTTTTCTTGTCATTGTCTTCTTTGGAGCACTTGATTGTTTAATTTTTAGAAATGTACTTTGATATTTTCTATAAAGAATTAAAATATTATAACATGGGGCCTCATATTTGTATACAGAACAATGGTGAGGCAAAGTATACATTTCTGAGAATGTGTGAGAAATGGGAAAAATCCTTTACATTGGCATGCGCTCTCCTCAAAAAAAAAGGATTAGTGAAAATAAAATAAAATCAGCACTTCAAAATGGGAAATAATTAAATCGACCGTGATAATCATGAGTGTTCGTTTGTACTAATAGGAGCAGAAAACTATACATGGGACACTAGAAATGTGTCACCTTGCACATTAGCACTTATTGAAAGGAAACACATAAAACAATAAACAATAAACCTAACCATTTACACTAACTAACATGCAAAATTTTACAAGAATCCATTTACTGGGTTTGGAAAATAGCCAGTCTTGCATCCTAACTTTCTATTTAAAATTAATGGCTCTGAAAAATTGTAGAAAAAGAAGGTAACATGGGTATTACTCTTCTTAGGTGTAATACATCAAAATTGGTGACATCATGACTCAACTTGGGTACTTCCTCTAACATCATGGGAGATGGGGTCTCTGAGCCTCTGATAAGACTCTCTTCATGCTCTAATGTGAGTATGAACTTGACAAACTAAATAGTAAATAGATCCAAATGATACCTAATTGGACACCTGCGAATCCATTTCAAGTTTGTTGCAGTAGGGAATGCCTCAATGTACTCCTTTGGTTGGTAAACTAGTGGTTCTTCCTCCTAGAATGCAGGGGATGGCCCCATCTAGACTATTGAGAGGCATTCATCAAGTGAAGCAAGAAAAGCTTTGAGCTCATCCTAGAATCTTGTTTCATCATCGTTTGCTTATGTTTTCTCACTTAGGGGCTCAAGGGACGATTTCCACAGTGATGCCTCTTCCAGGAAAGTCTTCATGATATCCAATTTTTTTGGAATGGTGATCTCATCATCTTTAATGAAACATAGGAGCTCAAAATAGAAAAACTTAAAATACTATCCTCCAAGGGAAGGATGTCCTTTTTCCTCGATTGTGTCAGCTGTGGGTCTTACTAACTTTTTTAGTTCTTTTTTTTAGTGTTGAATAATGAAATTGTATCTAGCATCAGGGACTGAAAAGAGAGCTCCAACAAATTGTCCCCAATAGGTTCATCTCTTGCAAGACATGAAGCTTTCTGGACATCTTTTTGTATAAATTGGTCCTTCGTGAAAGGATCTTTTGTTAAACATGTCTCCTCAATATATGTCTACAACATTGACAAAGAATGCTAGAGGAGACTTTATTGTCTTTCAAGCTTGATTATCCTCGGCTCATGCTAAACCTTGAGGAACATCTCCTGAGCACTGACAACTCAGTCTCTATGACAAGGTTGAGGAGAAATCTAGTTAGTATGGTTGTAGTAATTTGGTTCCATACCTTAACTAGATCGTGACCACATCTTGTCGCATGCACTTGTTACATTCCTTTTGAAAACCAAAGTGTGCACTGACACTAGAAGACATGTTTGATCCTATCATGAAAAGAATCTACAAGGGTCTAAATTAAGGCACATTAATCCTAAAGAAAATGAAATTCTCCTAAACAAGGGACATGGTGTAAGACACTATTCACAAACAGACATAAATACTTCTTATAAGGGTCGAAAGAAGAGACCATATTTCCTAAAAACCCTCTTCCTGAGGAAAAGGTTGTGAAGAACATACAAAGACTAGACCACACGTATGATAATTCAACACACGACGCAATGATTAATAAAAAGGAAAAGGCACAGAGTACACAAATCCTATGATTTATTAAGAGCAAACATGCCAAGCTGAGAGAGAATGCCCCAAAATATATATGTTATAGTATGCACCCCTGGATGAAAGGCCATAGGACCTTGTTCTCATAAAAATATAAAATATCTGAAAATAATATGGTGTATTTCTTCACCCTATTGAACTAGGGTCCAATATTTCCAACCTTCCCTTTAAACTTACAAATTTCCAAGGTTTTATAAGACAACCCTTGGAAAAAAAATCATCTCAAAATTATTATAATTTTGTTACAATCAATCGGCGTTCCAAAAATTATGGCATGGATCGCTTGAATTCTTGTGCTACATTCTTGTGTTTGAATCATGGATCGCAATCAGAGAAGCCATGATTGCACTTGTCAATTCAAGCATTGAAAATGTGACAGTTACCTAGGAAAGTTGTTAGTCTTGGATTCTCCCTTGGGAAATAATATTCCCTAATGATGCTTTAGCAAGTTTTATTGAGGTGAGAGTGTCCCAGGGACACATGGTGAGTTGGTGGAACTTTAAAGAGATACGTTCCTTGTAGGGTGTTTGAAAACCTTGTTGGGGTGATGTGTGTTAATGGCATGGGGACTTTGGGCAGTTTGAACCTCTCCAGATGATCAAAATACTGAAGATAGATATGGAAGGTTTTTATTGATGTAGGAGTCTACATTATGCTTTCCCTTTATGCATTTTAAAGTTTTTTGATGTCATTTTACATATTTTTTTGTAAAAATATAATTGAATGTAAAAACAACAAAAGTTCAATGTCAAATTAGACTTTGTTATTGAATAAGTAAACTTAGTTGTAACTTTCCCTTTTTTTCTCTTTAAATTTCCAAGTATGTGCAGGATCGTGGGGGGCCAAAAAGTGGCGATGTGGAAAAAAATGGGTTTTTCATTCATCCAAAAATGCAAAAATTTGTGTTGACTTTTTTCTAAGCCTCAGTGTTAGTACACCTTGGAAAAGCAAACACCCAAGAAAAGTTAATATTGGATCTCGGATATGATATATATTATATTATATTATATTATATATAATATGATATATAATATATTATATATTATATTATATTACATAATATAATATATTATATATATATAATATTATATATTATTATATATGTATGTATGTATATATATGTTGAATATGATATATAATCGGTAGCCCCACATTGAGACACCAGTTTATTAATAAAAAAAATGTAATTATATCAGATATCAGATATGACTACTACAAAATTAAAAAAATCAAAATGGCTTGGGTCATTGTGACCCACAATATAATATAATATAATATAATATGGAAAATAATATTGATAATACTCGGGTTGGTAATGTTGGAATGATTTTGGAAAGTTGGGACTGAGAGGGGTGGGCTGAATCAGTACCATAAATTTTTTTATAACTTAAACTATATATTGTTGTTGTTGTTTAATGATTCAATAACTTGAAATAAAACACAAAATATAACATGAAAACATTCAAGTAAATGAACTCATAACTCCATTATTTTGTTTTCGCATAAATCCTTGGTTAGAGGACAAAACTGCTTTGGGGATGACACCCGCAACCTTCACTAACTGCAGTATACAGGGTGCTTAGTTAGATCTTACATAGTTTATTCATTTTGATAGCTTACCCGATTAAGAGTATACAAAGACTTGTTAGGTCTACCTGTTGTAGGATTTTATAATCTCTACACTTAGAGATGTCCCCTATTAAAGGTTGTACATAAATCGGATTAGTAAAGATCTACCCAGTATTGGGATTTCTAGCTCCCAATACAATAGTATTAACAACTTACAAATGTCTGTTATAATGCATTAATTACAAATGTTGATCAGACTCTATGTGATCTGAAATACTTTTGCTACCTCAATTAAATATATAACACTAATCGGATTTGCTCTGTTCAAGCAAGATATCAGCTTGGTTCTCTCTGCTTTGATTTATGTTCTTCAATAATAGCCCTTTCTGTACTCTGTCACTTTCTCCTTTTTCGTCTCTCACTCTTCCTTCTTCTTTATTAATCATCCTTTAACTATAATATTTAATGCCTCTTAATCTTATGAGTTAGGTCACTAATAAATATTTCAACTATTAGATCCGCTTTTTCGCTCAGTGACTGTGTCACTTTTACCTCAGTACTTGGTGTTTTTCTAAATAGAAATCTTTGATTAACCGCTTAATCTTCTTCTTAGATCTTCTCTTTGAATTATTTTGATCATTGATCATGTAACAAATTCATCATCATGTATTGTATGATCACAATTAATACTATAACAATGTATTAAATGCATCCTTATCACTTTAAAATCCATTAAATAACTCGGTAGAGAAACTTATCTTCACTCAGTTAACTTTCTCTCTAGTACTCAGTAACTGTCAACTTGGTGTATTGTCTATGCTCTCGGTGTAGTGTCTGTGCTTTACCAACTTCAATGCCTTTCTTCATGTACATTACCGACTGCTCATATATTTACTTTTTTGACTTTCACCTATTGAATCTTCTAATTCTTGTGACTTTGTCTAAACTAATGATGCCAAAATATTCTATAGAGATAATAGGTAACTCACTTGGGAAAAACCCACATCTTGAAAACCCACATCTCATAGACGGAGAGGTACAAAACCCTCCATTTTTAAACCCTCAACCTTTACAAGACCTTATAGGTGATAATTTGAATCAGTTGAGGGATATTAGAAATGTGTATAGTGGGATCTCTGTTAGAATAATGGAAGGGTGTGTACTAAGAGGGGAGGGGTGAATCAGTACCCTTAAAACTTTTATCAATTAATCTTTAGTACTCATTACTTGCATAACCGACCATTGTAGCTTTACTACTTTAGGCATGCAATATCATAGAATAAATGTAAATGCATGTAAACAAACATTGAAACATTCATGAAACTCATTTACACATGACACAAGTATTTGGTAACATAGAAACCCTTGTTAGAAGGTAAAAATAGTGGAGGGATGAAACCCACAAAGATTCACTATCTGCAGAATGGAAGGTGCCTGTTAGGGCTGCAAGTTCTGATCAATTCTGATGATCTTACCCTATTAGGAGTAACATGTCAGACTTGTTAAGTCTACTCGGTTAGGATATTTTAGCAACATAATGTATGTGTGTACTCAGTTTAGAGATTTACATTAATACTATTATGTCCACCTTGTGAAAGGATTTTACTGTTTGTTAAAATTGTTAGAGAGTAAAAAAATATATGACCTGATTGCTACAATCTTATACCATTGATTACAGATCCATTAAGTACACAAAATTATATATCACCTTATTGTGATGGATAATACCTCTATTCTACTCAGTAGCCTTGTATGTAGTTCTTAATAACTGAATTCTTCTTTATTTATCCTTCTTCATGAAACTCTCTTTCTGATCCATAGATGTCCTTGGAGGCTACAATCATCATGTCCTTGATTGATTAATTAGGTTTCACAGTTTTCTTGAAAAACTCTAAGATCAAAGGTTTACAACTTGACCTTGATCTCTTAGTTTGCATGAATAAAATCAGTTAACTAATTACATGCATCATTTATGCTTTTCTTGATCCACAAGAAATGGTTATCCATCTAAGAAAAAATCTATTTTAAAGATTAAAGTGCTTTAGCTAACATGTAGTTGAGATCCTATTTTCTTGGTGAAATGTTGTCTCTTGGTGTAGACTAGTTCTTAGTGACATCTCGGTATACTGGTGCTCAGTGATGTCTCTTTAGAATGGCGCTCAGTTGATCTACTACTCGGTGTTGAAAAAATTTTGGTGACCAATGCGCTCGGTGAATGTTGTGTTTGGTATGCATTGTCCCTTGGTGATCATGACCGACCAAAATTGTCTGTTTGTATACTGATGACAACTTCTAATACTTTAAGGATTATCAATCTCCCCCTTTGGCATTAGTATCAAAAACTAATATATATTGTATATACACCAAGTCTAATACCTTTACAATGACTCCCCCTATGTGCACGCCTCAGTATTTATATACAATATATGTATATGTTTCCCCCTTTATTGAAAGTAATGACAAAGATGTAAAACTTACAGCTTGTCAAGTATGTGTGAATGATATTTCTTAATGGTGTCCATTAGCTTCTCCCATTTCTCATTTAAGTTCTGTAGGGTCATTTGGTCCAAAGTGATTTGAGTATACATGTCATATATGCTTTTTTCTACTGACATCTCTGGGGTGGCAATTAGAGTCTTTGTCGTAGTCATGTGTGTTATTAGCAATGTGAGATTTGGTTGTAACATGGCTTGTAGCTCAGTTACTTCATCTTTGATTTTTCTTCCTTCCTTTTGTATTTCAATTCTTAACTGTTTAGATTCAACAAGATTTTCATAATGCAGTTGGAATGCATTTATCTCGGCTGAAAGACTTTTTGCACTAGCTTTTAGATCCTCATTTAACTTAGCTATCTATTCATTATGCTCGGTAGTGAAGTTTTCAATAGTGCACAACTTTGGAACTAAGGTAAATAATTCTAAAATAAAAGGTTCTAATGTAGTTACTAGTATAGAAAGTTTCACCTTGTTCTCTACCACTTCTTGGCTGATTTTCTCTGTGAGTTTGTAGTGATACTTCTCTTCTTCTCTTTCCTCAATAACCTTCTGAATGTCTACATTCTATGTGGTTATTTCCTCAGTCAGAACTGCAATTTGATCAGTGATAGGTGCATTTTGATCAAAATTGGCATCAGAAACTACCTACAATAGAATTTCCTTTCCTATTTCTAGGAATTTTGAATTCATGTTCTCTTGTCGAAGCTTATCCTATTGTTCTTTTCTTTTGCATATCTCCCCATACCTTGTCAGTGACTAGGGATTAAGTGTTCTTGGATCATAGTTGGGTATGTCTATGATCTCATCTAATGTGATAGGGGCTTTACTTTTCTTTTTCTTCTTATTTTTCAGAATGTTTCTTGATGTAGAGGAGTGAGGTACTATAGCAAGAGCCTTTTGTTTCTCAATTTCTGTAATTGATTGCTTTGGAGGTTTGGTGCCTTGGCTAGGTTTCTCGATCAATACCTATTGGTTGGTTGTAGATGTCTCTACTCCAACCTTGTCTTGACCTACAACCTTGTCTTCCTTTCCACTTTCCTCAGTGGGTGCATCACCAGGTTTGTCCCCTCCACTATTATCTGTCTTCTTCCCTTGTTCCTCACCTTTGTGCATCGGTAGGGTTGCTTCAGTGTTAGGTGGTTTCTGATGTGATTCCATCATGATATTGATTTCTTGCATCAATAAAGGCATATTACCTGGTATTTGTGCACGTGAAACATCAGTAGTGTCCTTTTCATTTGTTGGCTCGATGGCAATATTAACATCTTCATCATCCTTGGCATCAATATTAGAATCACCATGACTGATATCGTGTACATTTATTTCTGGTGTTTCTCCTAATGATTATAATATTTGATGAATATCATCCATGGCCTTACTTGCATCTAAGGTTAAGTCAATAGGATTTACATTCTCGATTTCCTTGATAAAAATATGCTCGGGGCTTAGTGTGGCCTCCTTCTCCTCACTGTGAGTAGTCTTGGTTATAACTAGTACCTTCTTGGGTGGATTAAAGATTTGAGTCCAAATCTTGTTTCTCTCTATGTCAATATCTTCGAGCTTGTTCTGAAATACTTTGTATGCTCTTGTTTTTTTGGAAAATTTCTTGGTGTAGTCCATTTTTTCACCAATTTCTTCAACTATGGAGTTGGGCATGAATGTACTTAAGGATCTCTCCCTCATCTATTTCTCCATGTGCAATGCATATGTCCACCTAGCTGATATTTTATCTTGTAGCTCCTGTGGAATATGATTGCAAAATTTTAGAGGTACATATTTGTAATCTACCATCATCTTAATGATTGCCTCTTCTATGTTTTCCTGATCCTCGGTAGACAGATTTCACCATTGTTTAATCTTATGATGTTGTATATTGCCTATGTTCATGATTGACTCAACAATTTCATCAATTGTCTTTGGTATTTTGGTATTTTTAGCTTGGATCCTTTGTTCTCTTTCTTCTTCTTCAGTATCATCCTTGTCTTCTCTTCCTCTTATATATCTCTTTCATTGCCTCAGTATTGGTTGCTCAGTTGAGGATTTTATTTTCTGATATGTTTTTACAGTGCCCTTCTTAAATGGTGGTGAGTCTACCCTAGTTGTTTTGCTTCTTTTCCTAGATTCAGTTGTTACATCAGTAAAAAAAATTCTTGGCCTATGGTTGCTCTACATTTGATTTGGTAGACTCTGAATCACTTAATTATTTTCCTTCACTAATGGGTGACTATCCCTTAGTGATGTCTACTATTTTTTCCAACTCTTCATCAATTACCGAGAGTTTCTTCTTAAGTGTTTTCACCATTTGTGTTTTCTTCTTTCCTATCTTCTTGACTACTAAACCAGTCTTTATTCTTGACTTTCCTTCCTCATATGTGCCAAATCTTCTTATAGATTTGTCAACTGGTTCATTTAGTAGGGCTTCAAAATCTCTTTTAGCCAAATCTATGTCACTCTCATAGTCTAATTGTGGTAATCATGTTGTTCTTGGGTTTGTAGCTTTGATAAGTGTTGTGTCGGTGTCAACTACAAAACATATCTCATCCTTGTACTTTTCAACAAAATGTGTAGGGATTCTCATCCTTTTCTATATCCTAATCTTGAATGTTGTGAAATAGGCATCCAGTAGTGGAATAAAATTATCTCCTAGTGATTTAATGTAATCGCTAATCTGTACTTCGATAGGTCGGTTGTTATCCCAGTGACATTACTGACAGAAGGAAATAATTTATGGAAGTAAAATAATGTGCACATCAATAGAGAACCAAACTTATATGTATTAGATCAGGTTGATCTAATTAATCTCATGTTTTCTTCCAGTTTTTTCAGTAGTAGCTCGGCTAGGTCTAGTTGTACACCTTTCTTTACTATCTTGTATGCAGTGTTGACATCTCCATAAGCAATGTTGTTCATTCTTCTTTCTTGAAAGATCTTGTATCCAATCACATATGCAATGAATTTCATTTTAGGGTTGGTCATTGAATTGAATTTCAAACCTTTGTTGTCACATTCAACTCCAGTTAGATTTTCAATCTTGGGGCATCTAGGGTGTCTTAGGGATTTTTCCTTCTCAGTGATGGGGTATCCTGTTACTGCGTGAATAACATCCTTTATGTTTGGCTTGCGTTCATCTAACCACATCTTTCCATCATGTACTCGGCTGAGCATAATGCAAATCCATTCTGTCTTGAATTCTTTTGGGAATAGTAGGGCATTGGTTAACCCTTTCACTTAAATGTGCTTGTACTCATCCATTAGGTTTTTGTCCTTGCATAGCTTCTTGTAATCTTCTTCAAGTTCAATGTCTCCGACATCTACAACTTTGTAGTGAATGTATGCATAGATTTCTTCAACCAGTAAAACATTTCCTTTTCCATATTGATCTTCAAGGTTCGTGACGTAGTTGCCATTGTTTGTTTATTTAGGTCTTCTTCACAAATAACCTCTTAGCTCAGTGAGTCTAGATACTCGTGTTATACATTTGTTGTGAATGCTTGAAATCTATTGGAGTTGCTTTGAATGTTCTTTGAAGAACTTTGCAATGTGGTTTCTCTTCTTTTCCCTTCTTCACTTTATAATTTTTTCTTTAACGTTGGGTGAACGAATGAGTTCATGTTGCTTTTTTTATAGAAAAATACCCTAAGTGATGCATTAAATGCCACTCGATTGATAAAACATAGATTCTTAGTTAACATACCAAATTATTCAGCTTGGTGAGTATACAATATTTGGTACAAAGTGTCAACTTGGTTGTCTTCCACATGTTTAACAACAATGCTCAGTATATAGTGTCAACTTGGGTATTTTTCACATGTACACCAACATGCAGTTTATGCTCAGTTCATATTGACTGACTAGATTAAATTCACAAAACATAACACGCAATACCATAGTACATATTTATTCATGCTAATTTGGTATTTTCTCAATGAATATAGAAACTGATGTAAAATACAGCTTTGTAGAGTGCAGTTCCATACTTACTTGTATTCCTTAGGTGGGGGTGGTGAAATCACCTGATCTGTTGGATGAAGTTTCACCAACTATAGTGCTTGGTCTAGAATTATCATTGTTTGAATCTCTCCTCCACATTTGATTTCTCATTCTCATGGTGTCTTCAATAGTATTTATATTTGCAAAAGTGCTTGACTCTATCACTCGGTCTCTGCAGTCCTTGCTTAAGTGACTGAACTTATGCCACTATAAGCATTTCATTCTAGGGTTGGTTTAGTTTATGGATCTTCTTATCCATTTCCTCATATAGTTAGCATCTATATGTCCATATCTACCACATTCTATGCAATTTACCCAAGTCTTGTAATCTCAAACATATATATTACCAACTCTTCTCGGTTGATATGCATTTTCTTGTTTTTTAGGTTTCCAAACTTGTTTTATGTTTTTCCCGCATTCATGAAATGTGTGGCCATGCATGTTTCACGTAGAAATTTTTTTTCCATGTAAGATTTCTTCTTTGGTTTGTTTATCTTAGATCTGCATTCATGTGCTTTGTGTGCATGCTTGTTATAGTTACAACAATTACCTATGAATGTAGAAGTAGTTTTACGAATACCCCTTGCTTTGCTATTGCAAACATTTGATGTGTGGCCTAGTTTTCCATGTGATTACATGAAAACTTATTTGGTCTTAGATTTGTGTAGATATTCCTTTGATCAGCTCGATTTGATGATTCTCCATGCTCGGTATCCTAAACTAGTATTGTTGTTGAGTCTTCTTTGTCCATTTAGAAATTTATCCATTCTTTTTGTACTGTCTTCAGATTTCTTGATCATATCATTATGTTGTTGTTGAATCTTCATTTCATGCTTCAGTTTCTCATTTTCTTCTTTTAGTTCACCAATAACTTCCAATTTTCCAGCAAGTTCCATGTTCACTCGGTTGGCCTCATGACTCATAAGAACTATTTGATTGGTGATCTCAATGTGACATTCAGTAAGTCTCTATATCTCATATTCTTTCTCTTGCAATTTTTCAATAATCTTTCTTATGTCATCAATAGCCAAAGTTCTTTCTTGTTCAGCTTGTCTTCCATTATTCATAACATCAATAATTCTTACCATTTGTGTCTCTTGACCAATCTACAGTACTTTCACTTGTTCAGTCAAATGCTAATTGATTTCATTTAGATCTGCAATGATTCCTTTAGATGTGTGAGATGTATTACCAAATCCAGATCTAGCTGAATCAAATAGGTCAGGTATCTCTTCTTCATGATAGTCAGTTTCATTGTAGAGAGATTCCATGACTTTTATTTCAGCCAATAACTCTTTCATTTTGTTTCTTGCCTCTTTGTATTGCTCAAAGAAAATTTGTATTTGCAACTTTTGATTATCAATATTTTTATCAATCTTATACCTTTCCATTGTATGATCTTTTCTCTCAAGTAATTAAACTTTTCCAAATAAGAGATCTAGCTCTAACACCAATTGTTGGAATAATGGAAGGGTCTATACTAAGAGGGGAGGGGTGAATCAGTACCCTTAAAACTTTTATCAATTAATATTTAGTATTCATTACTTGCATAACCGACCATTGTATCTTTACTACTTCATGCATGCAATATCACAGCATAAATGTAAATGCATGTAAACAAACATTGAAACATTCATCAAACTCATTTACACATGACACCCATATTTGGTAACACAGAAACCCTTGTTAGAAGGTAAAAACTACGATAGGGATGAAATCTACAAAGCTTCACTATCTATAGAATGGAAGGTGCATGTTAGGGCTAAATGTTGTTATCACTTCTAATGATATTACCTATTAGGAGTAACATGTCAGACTTTTTAAGTCTACTCGATTAGGATATTTTAGAAACACGATGTATGTGTGCACTTGGTTAAGAGATTTACATTAAGACTATTAAGTCCACCTTGTGAAAGGGTTTTACTGTTTGCTATAATTGTTAGAGAGTAACAAAATATATGACTTGATTGTTGTAATCTGATATTTTCGATTACAGATCTATTAAGTACACAAAATTATATATCACCTTATTGTGATGGATAATACCTTTGTTCTTCTCGGTAGCCTTGTATGTAGTTCTTGATAACTAAATTCTTCTTTATCTATTCTTTTGCATGAAACTCTCTATCTGATTGATAGATTTCCTTGGTGGCTACAATCATCATTTTCTTGATTGATTAATACATCTATATATACAAGATTTTGCCCTAATTAGGTTCCACGCTTTTCTTTAAAAACTCTAAGATCAAATGTTTACAACTTGACCTTGATCTCCTAGTTTGCATGAATAAAATCAGTTAACTAATTACATGCATCATTTTTCTTTTCTTGATCCACAAAAAATGGTTATCCAACTAAGCAAAAAGCTATTTTAAAGATTAAAGTGCTTTAGCTGACATGTAGTTGAGATCTTCTTTTCTCAGTGAAATGTTGTCTCTCGGTGTAGACTTGTGCTCGGTGATGTCTTTGTATACTAGTACTCGGTGATGTCTCTGTAGAATGGTGCTCAGTTGATATATTACTCAGTGTTCAAAACATTTTGGTGACCACTGCACTCGATGAATGTTGTGCTCGGTGAGTGTTGTCACTCAGTGATCATGACCGACCAAAATTGTCTGTTTGTATACTAATGACAACTTTTGATCATTTAAGGATTATCAATCCCTAGATTAACCACAATGTTTACTACATTAGATTCTATAATAGAGAACATGGAGACCCTCACCACATAGCATAGTGTTTCACTTCTGTGGGGAGATAGCATGCATACCCAGTTTAATGATGGGTTCGATTATGATGGGGTGAAGGACTTTGGAATTATAAAAAACAAATAGGCTCCCTATTTTTAAATCTCTGTATTCCATAGCATTGTGACCCAAAAAAACTAAAGTTGTCTATGAGATGGTGCATGAACTCTAATATGCAAGACAACTTTTGGGATCGTTGGTGGGTGTTTTTTTATCAACCACCCCATGGTAATACGAAAGTGTCATTTTATTTCATTAAAAAGTTATATGTCGAGTAAAATATTATAGTATGATATCTTTCATGGGCATAGGCAGAGGCTAGCCCTAGGATAGATAAGGGGTGAATTAATTAGTAGTTCCTTGTCCCATCATTACTCCTCATCCTACAATGAAGAAACCAAACATTATGTTACAAGATGCAACGGAGACCATTAGGTCCATTCACACTTTGGGTGGTTATTTGGTTAGGCAGACTATATCATTGGTTTAGGGACGTGTTGATGATGCTAGTGCTAATACAGCCTCTTTGGGTGCACATATTTGTGTGTCGCATACTTTCTTTATGTACCATGATATATTCTCAGGTTTCCTCAATTAGGATATTATACATGTAGAGGACTATGAGGTGGTTGATATCAGTTATGATCTAGATGTTGTGTGTGTGTAAATGGGTACCTGATGAAAAAAACACAAACACTCAATAGGTCATTGTATTAGTTCAAATGGTTAGTCAAAATTTTAAAAACCACTAATATCGGCCTATTACCTTCTAACTAGAAAGAATGTAATTAGTTGCATATTTAGCCCTCAGAATATACCTCAAATCAGTGACCAATACTATTCTAGCATGAAGGATTTGATTCAAATTTAAACTAAAAATGTGAAAAAGCATATAATCTAGCTTTAAAAGATGAAATGGAAACAATGAACTAGCATGATATAATAGATGAAATGTAAATCTAGTATAAATCTAGCAGCATAACAATGTAATTTTGATTCTAATGTGATGGCTTATTTTCTCTCAAAATAGGCTTTTATTTATAGAAGAATGGGAGAGAGAGAGGGGGGACAAGATGAATTAATGAGGTGAAGACCTCATTAATGGAGGTGTAAGAAGCATTAATGCCCAAGGCATTAATAAGGCATGGGCTTAAGGTCTTCATATTTAATGAAGGCATTAATGAAGGCTTTAAAGAGGCAAGGGAGGATGTAAGAGAGTGGCTTGAGAAAATGGACTTTAAGAAAGTCCAGCTTGAGAAAGTGGACTTTCTCAAGTGGGTTGGGTTGCTAAGTATTCCTTAATGGAATGTGACAACATTAGGAGGTGGGTTAGGATAGAATTTAGGATTAGGATTAGATTAGCAAGGGTGGAATAGGTTGGAATGGGTTAGAACCCAGGGTAGAAGTGGTTGAGATAGGTTAGGTTAGGGTTTAGGGGAATATTAATAAATGAAATAAACTTATTTAATTCATTTAAAAATATAGAAATTAATTATTTAAACAATTTAATTGCTTTTTAATAATTAGGGGACTATAGCCATTTTAATTAAATTAAATAGGCTAGGGGAATGGGTTAATTGCAAGTGGGTATTTGATTTAGGGATTTATTTAATTCCTTTATAATTAAATACTATA
>MU224214.1:2834042-2845097 GCA_018584345.1 Thuja plicata
TTGATTGGTCAAAATTGATTTGAATTGTATGGCTATAATAGTTAATATAAATCAGTGATAAAAATCACCTAGGATATTAAATTGATTTAAAGAATTATGCCAAGTAGTAACAGGGTCGTTTGGACATAAATGAGGGTATGATCACACTTAGGGAAAATAGGGTCTATAGTTACAACAGACCAAATTCAGGTGGTTACATTTGCCCCTCTTTGAATTGATTTGCGAGCAGCGCATTGATTCAAAGAAAGTTTTTGATTTTGACTTTAGAAAAGTTGAGAATCCCATTCTTGGTTGTCGAACGAAATGTTGATGAGATCAATCTCAAACTTTGTTTAAACAAAACTGATAGAATTAATTTTGAACTTGGTTGTCGTCCAAAGATCAACAAAAGATTTTAAAAATACCAATTCTAAACTTGGTTGTCGTTCGAAAATTGATAATACTGATTCTAAACTTGGTTGTCGTCCAAAAGTCAGTATGAAGCTGCCAGGAGCTTAATAAAAATCTTTTAAAAAATGAGGAAACATAAGATATCCAGCTTATGAGAACCAAAGCTTTCTATCCAACCGTTCTGACTTAGTCAAGGTAACTGTTATGCCCCTAGTTTGTTTGATAACGAAGTCATTGTTAATGCAGTTTTGAGAAAAAATTTATTTGAGCAAAAATTTATTTGATGATAGTGTGATCATATTTATTTGATGATAGTGTGATCATGCCCCCTCGGGAACAAAATCAAAGAAAAAGAATAAAATCCCGTAGTTATAGAGAATAGAACACTTGCCAGAAGCGATAAGGCCAGAAAGAGCGGAGTAGAAGAAGGTGTGTTTAAAACAAACACACGTATATCAAGTTGAATTACGTGAAAATATGAGGGATAATGATGTTTAGATCAAGATGTATGATAAAATATGCAATATTTACCAATGTGGTGAAGAAATGAAGCGAATTCACAATTTTTGAAATTGTCACAAAAGGATACTATGCTGCTGAAAATGTTGTAGGCATCTTTGATTTGGTTCCCGATTGAAGAAAAAGAGAGCACAAATGATTTTGTAGTTGTTCGGGAGGAGTTCCAAAAACACTAAATGTCTCAAAAGACCCATATAAGCCTCCAAATTGACCATTTCACTATTCATTTTGACATTCAGCTATAGCAATTTAGAGAGCTCTACAGAGAAAATGGTGGTCCCTGTGAGGAAACATTGATTCAAGATGAGCCGTCGACACCAGAGACCAGTCGACTACCCACCACCGGTAAGTGCTCGATAAACTACCCTGTGAATTTTACATTTTTGAATTTCAAGCATTTTTGTGCATTTTATAGTTAGTGAAAGATAGGATCGCATCTGGGATTCTAGATCGCATCTGGGATTCCAGATCGCATCTAGTAAAAGCCTTAGGTTTTCCAATTATTATGATCTATTTGTGTCTTGCGAACTGGAAATGATTGAGTAGAGTAGGAATATGCCCATTGTTAGAGATAGAAGGTTGATGCTTTACTTGTCTGTCAAAAATAGGCCCAGTTTGAGGTAGTCGCCTTCTGAGGCACTTATCCTGAACAAGTTCTGGCATTGTCTGGCCGATTATCAGATGATGAGAAGAATATTGTGATCCGATGTGGATTGCAGTCTTTGATAGGTTTACCTGAGATCGGGTTAAACTGAGGGTTGTTGACTGCTCTAGCTGAGAGATGACATTCAGAGCACAACACCTTCCACCTACCGACTAGTGAGATTACTGTGACACTAAAGGATGTTCGAAGGATCTTGCTCATGCCCACGGTGGGCACCAAAAATGTGTGTAAATGGGTACCTGATGACAACAACACAAAAACTCAATATGTCATTGCATTAGTTCAAATGGTTAGTCAAAACGTTAAAAACCACTAATATCAGTATCTGTTGGAAGGTGACGAAGACAAAGTATTTCTTCAAATCATCAACTAGTTTCTTGTAGGGCATCAATTTTTCATCTCTTGTTTGATATTCCCCATTGATTTGATTGATAACTAGTTGGGAGTCACCATATATGTGTAACTCAATGATCTTCCATTCTATGGCGAGTTTGAGACCGTTGACCAACGCTTCATATTTTGAGATATTGTTGGTGCATGGAAACATTAATTTGTAGGATTTGGGAATCTTATATCCTTGTGGAGTAATGAAGAGAACCCCGGCTCCAAATCCTGGTTGAGTGAATGACCCATCAAAGTACATCTTCCATGAGTGTTCGGTGAGATGCATAATTGTTTCATCAGGGAATTCAATTAGTAATGGTGTATCATCCTGGAGTGGTGAATCAGCCAGTTGGTCTGCAAGTACCTATCCTTTGATAGCCCTCCGTTCGACATACTCAATGTCAAAATCACTTATAATGAGGACCCATTTTTCCAAGCGGCCTGTTAATGTTGTTCTGTTTAAAAGATACTTTAGAGGATCAATCTTAGCTATGAGCTTGACTATGTGTGAAAGCATGTAGTGTCTTAATTTCTGTGATGCGAAGACAACTACTAAGCATGCTTTCTCAATAAGGCTATAATTAAGCTCATAAGTGACTAGAGTTCTACTAATATAGTAGATAGCTCACTCCTTCTTTGTTTCATCCTCTTGTGTCAGTAGTACTCCTAGGGATGTAGCTATAGCGGAAATATATAGGAGCAAAGGTTTTCCATGAATAGGTGCCATAAGAATTGGTGGTGAAGCCAGGTATGCCTTTAATTCTCTGAAGTTGGTTTCACAGTGTTCATCCCAGTTGAATGTAACCCCTTTATGTAGTAGCTTAGTAAAGGGTTGTGCCTTATCTGCAAGTTGGGAAATAAATCTCTTGATAGACTGGAGTCTCCCTTGTAGTGTCCTCATTTGACTGATGTTACAAGGAGGAGTCATTTCTAAAATAGCTTTTACTTTTTTCGAATCTACCTCGATCCCCTTTGCCGATACTATGAATCCTAGGAGCTTCCCTGATTGAACCCCAAAGGCACATTTCTTTGGATTGAGTCGAAGTTGGAACTGCTCCATGTGATCCAAGATTTTTCCTAAATCTGCAATATGAGTACCCCTTTCTTTTGATTTAGCCAGTGTGTCATCGACATAGTCTTCCATGTTCTTGTGCATCATGTCATGGAATATGGTTGTCATAGCCCTTTGATATGTTGCTCCGGAATTCTTCAGCCCAAATGGCATGATGTTCCAGCAAAATGTGCCCCATGCACATGTGAATGCAGTTTTCTCTTGGTCCTCAGGGGCAATCTTGATTTGATTATAACCCGAGAATCCATCAATTAAGGAATACATCTGGTAGCCAGCTGTAAGGTCTATAATCATGTCAATATTTGTTAGGGGGAAATCATCCTTTGAACATGCTTTGTTGAGGTCCCTGAAGTCTATGCAGATCCTAATAGATTTATCAGTTTTAGAAACAGGGACCACATTGGAGATCCAAGCTGCATAGGCAATGACCCGAATGAATCCAGTTTTTAACAACTTTTCTAATTCTTCTTTCACCAGTAATGCAGCATGAGGATGCATTTTTCTAAGTTTTTGTTTCACGGGCTTGATCCCGGGAGCTATAGATAAGTGATGCATAATGAGATTGGGATCCAGCCCTGGCATATCTGTGTAGGACCAGGAAAATTTTATCTTTTTCTCCTTCAGGAACTCTGTGAATTGCACCTTTTCCTCTCCTGATAAAGATTGTGCCAAATGAACTATCTGAGGATCTTCAATTGTGCCCAAGTTCACCGGTTGTGTCGGTTCAATTAATACCGAAGATCTTTCCTGAAAGTGTTCAGGGAGGATATCAAGAGTCTCATCCTTTGGCACCTCTAAGAGGTTTTCACCATTGGATACATCTTTTTTCTTTACTATTTTAGGATCTGATACTACCACAGAGTGGTTTTCACCATCAGTCCACTTTTTCTTTTTATTTTTCAATTTGTGACTAAGAAACTTGATATCTTCCTGTGACATGTTCTCGCTCCTTACATTGGTGGAAGAAGGGTAAGGTTCACAAGCATTAAGGTAACAATCCAGGGAGTGGTCATTGGAAAAGTTGAGCATAGGTGTAAGATCTATCTCAGTCCAATCAATGAGGTCTGGAAGTACCAATTTTAGGGAGTTAGGTTCTAAGAAGGACAACATCATGTTAGTATCAAAATTGTTAACTGACATGACACGATCTGTTAAGTTAATATCTTTGATGTTTAGGTCAATAAGAGTGAGATCGTAGTTAAAAGGGTTATTGTCAGCCATATATGGATCAAACTCTAGTGACTCATCAGTAGATAGTTCATCATCATCTCTTTGTAAAAGGAGGATTCTTGCTTGTAGCCTATGAAATTCCTATAGAGTTATATACTCACCAGTTTCTCTGTCAATGATCGGAGGAAGGAACTCTTCTTCTTCTTCAGGAGGATCAGTATCATTGATGGGGATGTCAGGTCATCTACTAGGAGCTACGGAAGCTGCAAACATATGAATTATGTCTATCCAAATTTCTTCAGAAGCAATAGATAACCGATCATACTCATAGTCATGAGAGTCTGTGACATCATCATCAGATCTATTCAGATACTCAGCAATGTTTATTTGATGGACTGAATTAGCTACTTGTAGATCAAAGTGAGGTAGATCTAGGACAAGTGTAATGGTAACCAATTTCCCCCAGTTAGGGTGTAAATTCTATGGCTGGGGTTCCTCTTGAGTGATCGTAGCTATAGTGTCTCCGACCTCTTGAATGGGAGGTTGTGCTATCAAAGGAGAGTAAAAATCCTGTGGCTACCTCAAAGCTAGGCACATAATGTTCTCCTTGATATTCAGAATTCTCTATACCAATATGTAGTAATCTCTCATAAGGCCATGGTTCCAATACTATCTCATCTATTTTATCACTCTCTACTTCAGAAGGTGGACTCTATTTTGAAGGAGGTTTGTTAGTTTGAGTATTGAAGCCTAATCTTGTTTTATCTCAGTTGAGGTGGAACTCCATGGGTATAGGTTCAATGATCCCTCATCCCATGTCATTAAGAGGTCATTTTCCTTTGAATCCCATTTGTTTGAGGAAATCATATCCCTTTCCATACTGTTGTGGGGATATTTTTACATTTTTGACCTCAGAGTCCACTGGTTCTCCTTTGTAAAGCCAATTTAAGACTGCCTGCTCCTCTGTGTTATCTGAAGAAGACGTGGATGCCTTTATCATACTAGTAGCCTTGTGTAATTCTGGTTCCTGTACTACGAGAGGTGTGAATGTTGATGATGGTTTTCCGTAGGATCTTGGTGATACTGGAAGCTCTGTCAGGGAGGGATTCAGGTCTAACTTGTATTCTCCCATACCTGTTTCTTGAATTTTTAATGTCTTGCTAAAGCCTTTCATGACCATGTCCTTGGTAGTTTCAAGAGTAACTACATCCATATCCTCCTTGTTGTGTGGGATCATGCTACCTGCTTTAATATTGTTGCAAGCGTAGTTGACATCCGCAGGAATTGTTACCTCTATTCCATTATGTGGGAATTTGATGCATTGATGATAGGTGGATGGTACAGCATGCATCTCATGGATCCATGGTCTCCCAAGTAGAATGTTGTAGGCTAGTGGTAGATCCAGAACTTGACATATAACATCTCTCTCAATGGGTCCAACTCTGACGGGTAGACAAATAATTCCTCAGGAGGATCTTTCTTCCTCATCATATGCTTTGATAGTTATTTTATTTATAGAGTCAATTGTTTTCTCTGAGAGGCCTAGCCTCCTAACAAGATCTAGTGTACAGATATTTAATCTGGTGCCTCCATCTATCAATACACGTCTAACATGGGATTTATGAATAAGAACTTTGATATGGAAGGATTGATTGTGTGGGTGGGTCAATGATTTGTTGTCCTCCTCAGAAAAAGAGAGGTAATGTGGCGCTGAGATGTGATTGACCATCGCTTGGAATTTGTTTATATCTATATCCTTTGGAACATTAGCAGTGTGTAGATCTTGTTCTAGAATTTCTCTATGCACAGTGGATATTTTGAGCAATTTGAAAATGGAAATTTTGGCAGCAGTTCTTTGCAATTGATCCACCAAGTCATATTTCACCCCAGGGATGGTGATAACATGTTTTTCTCCTAGTTTAGGAATAGTGATAATAGGAACCTTGGGTGTGGATGTCTATTTTGGAGGTCCCTTGATCATAACCTCAGCTTGGCTTCAGGTTACAACATTTGTGGAGGATGAGGCTCCTTTGATGGTGACCATGTTGATAGACTCATCTTTCATGTTGAGCATATTGATCACATTGTCATTTTTGGAATAGGTATAGTGTACCTCATTACCCTTCCCTTTGGATGTTTCTCCTTGATTGTAATTGGGGAATGGTTTATTAAATGCTGTGTGATCTTCATTTGTAGTGTGTCCATCTACCTTAATCTTACCCCCTTCAATGAGGTCCTGGATAACATGTTTGAGCTTTAGACAATTATTTGTCTTGTGTCCCTTGTTTTTGTGGAAGACACAGTAAGAGTTATTATCCCACCATCTAGGTTTGACCATTGGTTCCCAAGGTTTAGAATCAGGAATTGTAAGGACTTTGTTATCCACCAATGTTTTTAAGACAGTTTCAAGAGGTTCTCCCAAAGGTGTGAACGTTCTTTGGGGTTTTGAATTCCATGTTCGTCCCTTGTCATTATCATTGTTGGCTTTGGGAATGGGAGGTGTTATTTTAGACTCCTTGCTTGTTTGCATACCATTGGTAATATTGAATGTTTCGGTTTTAGAATTAATGTTGGAAGCGTCAACCACTTTGTCATTAAAAACATTTTTGTTCTGCTTCCACCATTTAGGTTTGGAGTTGGAGCTACTGCCTTTATTTTCATTTTGAAGGGTGATCTCCCCCTTTTTAACCATGACCTCTTCGATACGGAGAGCATTCTTAATCATCCTATTGAAGCTAGGAGAATCTTGCATTTGTAGAGCATAGCTCAATTCAGGTATGAGATTATTAACAAAGATTTCCATCTTTTCCGTCTCAGGGATGACTCTAAAATATCGTGCAAAGATCTTCCTCCATCTTTGTAGGAAGTGTGTGAAGGATTCTCCCATTTTCTTCTTGGTGTTACATAAATCCATCATGGTGACATCATGTTGGATGTTGTAGGAGTAGTGCTGAATGAACCGTTGCATTAACTCTTCAAATGTTTTGACCTTGGTATTCAATTTTGAAAACCACTCCATGGTGTTTCCTCTTAGACTTCCTGGAAATAGTCTCATGAGGTAAGTGGGTTCATGCATATACTCAATTCTAAGAGCAAAAAATTCTCTCACATGGTCATGTGGATCGGTTTCCCCTGTGTATTTTTCATAATTTGGTCTTGCCACATTAGGAGGAAATGGAACCATTGTGATACTCTTATCGAAAGGAAATGGACAAATGGCATCCAAAGAGTATTTTTTTTTTGGTTTATCCTTCTCTTGTTTGAGATTTGTTAGCTCAGTTTGCATTTGATTGAGCTGTTTAGTAACGATGGATATGGGGTTTGGTACCTCCTTTTCTTTGAGATCATTTACATCGTAATCCTGGGGTAATTTAACACCCATGAATGCTAAATGGAGGAAGTATTTTTCTTTGTCATCTTCAATTATCCATTCCAATAGTTTGTGGACTATTTTGCTTTATTTTAGCTTCTCGTATTCATCTTCAGGGATTTCTTCATCACTATCTGACCCAAATGGATTATGTTCAAACCTGGGTCTTTCTTCCTCTTTCATGCCTATGGATTGTGCTTGTTTGCCATCGTCATAACCCTCAAAGGCTTTACTCCAATCGTTAGTGTTGCTACCCATTTGAGGTGAATCAAGATCAACTAGGGAATTGCGAGACATTTCTCCTTGAAAGTGTGATGTTTTAGGAGGCACTTTGGATCCTTTGGTTGTGTACTTGTTGCATCTTGTGTTAACCATGAAGTTTGTTTCTCAACTTCATCAACATTTCCCAATAGTACTAGCAAGGATTCCAGATCGTTCAAGTGGGTGTGTCTAGGTAGAAGTAACTTCTTGTTTGGTGGATGCAAATGATTCCAGCATCAGAGGGTTAGAATGCCCTAATAGTGAGCTAGGAATCAAGTTGTTTGATAGAGAAGGGGTAGACCACACGTATTGAACTGATCGTGAAATACTGACTGAGCATGCAAGGTAGATGTTTCAAAAGTGTTTGAAAATAACAGTAGGGAGACCGGAAGAGACAACGGGGACTAGCCAAAGAGAAAAAATGGTACCTAAAACAATTGAGACTTCCTAGGAAAAGCTGCTAGAAATGCCCACTGCCCAGGATGTGAGCTCCTAGATACGAGCCCCTAACAAAACCAGATACAATCCTAAACCCTAGATACGATCCTAGAAAACTAGATGTGACTTGTTGCTTGACTAAATGTGATCTTATGCACCAAATACGATCCTAAATACAGGATACGACTCAGGAATCCCGGATGCGATCTTATGATGGACTTGTCAGTTTTAGTCCATTTTGAAAACTTTTCGTTTTGAGGAATGTGAATTTGTTTGTCTCCAAATTCCATCAAGGGGTTTTTGTCGGATGTAAAAGACACTTGTACTCCAGGGTATGAAATTTATTGATTGTTATGAGGAGCTTATCTTTTTAATGATCTTTCTAACATGTCAAACAGTTTTGCATTGTTAAAGGGGTGGATCAAACACACATCTTTTTCCTATTTTCTAGGTAGAGGATGAAAATTGTTTTCCCGTTGACTTAGGCACACACTCAAATGCTAATCAGAATATAGCCATCACCAAGCACGTAATGGCTCCAGTCATGATGCTGTATTAGCCGAATCCAAATGCAAGTGAGGGCACGATATGACAAGTGTCTTGGGGCAATTACTTTTTTCCTTGCACAAAGATTATCACCCTTTCGAGGATGAATCAAGAATTCTTTCAGTTGAATGTGTTGTAGATTATTGGGCAATCTATTTGAAACTGTCCCCCATAGAATTGCACAAGGAAAAATTGAGGTGTATAGCCCTATGAGTACCTAAATATATATAGTCTTGCAAGCAAGATTCAAGCGGCTCCGCTCTATATATACCTTGATATGTTCAAGGAATGATGTCAAAATTCTAGGAATAAAACCAGTTCCATCTTTCGAGGCTTTTGCCTACAAGGAAGCAACTATTTATAGTGAGTTGGAAGGGTCAGTGTAAGACCTGTCCTCACTTGGGTCATTCCCGGGACATTTTTTCCTCAACCGGTAGGCCCTCTACT
This sequence comes from Thuja plicata, assembly GCA_018584345.1. Classification (NCBI taxonomy): domain Eukaryota; kingdom Viridiplantae; phylum Streptophyta; class Pinopsida; order Cupressales; family Cupressaceae; genus Thuja; species Thuja plicata. Next base: position 2,843,304 of record MU224214.1, read on the forward strand.
ATTAAAAGAATGGTAACCAGGATTGGCGAGCTTAGGAGTTCTAGATTTATGATTCTTCAAAAGAAGAAGAGCATACTCTCCTAGTCCATGCCGTTTTCTCCTCAAACACTTAAAACAAAATTCTTTTTCTCCAAGCTATGTTGAGCTTGTTTTAATGATTCCTATTTTAAAGAAGACAGAAAGGGAAAGTTTTCTTTGTTCATTTACCACATTGATTTAGTGATTTGTGTTGTTCAATTTCTGATCCAAAAGCAAGTATACGATGTGTTTGTTCATTAAGCCCACATATTTAGTGCTTTGTTTTGTTCAATTGCTTTTCCAAATGAATTAAATAGTTTTTTTTATGGTTCAGTTACTCCCAATTTCGTCACAAATGATAAGACAATGTCTGATTTTCTGATTTTCCTCAAGAGGAAAAGAGCATAATATCTAGTTGTTTATCAAGTGGGAAGAAATGGTTTTAAGTTGTGAAAATAGGGAAATAGAAGTCAAGATGGAAGGGGTTTGATAACCTGTGAAAACCATGTTAGTACTTTACTAATCCAACTCCATGAAACCTATCAAAAGGTACCTGTAAACACTTGTTAGGTTACAAAACACAGAAAGCACAATTTTTCAACTTGCTAGGATTAGATAAATCAAATGGACAAGCTTCAAAACCAGATGCGATCCTAAATTCTTACCAGGTGCGATGCAGTATCTGGGATGCGATCCTATTCTCCAGATATGATCCCTTGCTGACCAAATGCGATCGAAAACCAGATACGACCTGGGAAATCTTGGATGCGATCTAGAAATTACGCGGTGCGATGGCGTATCCGGGATGCAATCCTACAATATTATATGCGATTTTGTGTCTGTTCCTGAGTCTGCAAATTGCCAAAAAAGTGTTAGAAGATGAGGTTAAAATGAAAATCAAGCCCCATGGTGGGTGCCAGAAATGTGTGTGTGTAAATGGGTACCTGATGAAAACAACACAAACACTCAATAGGTCATTGCATTAGTTCAAATGGTTAGTCAAAACGTTAAAAACCACTAATATCGGCCTAACTAGAAAGAGTGTAATTAGTTGCATATTTAGCCCTTAGAATATGCCTCAAATCAATGACCAATACTATTCTAGCATGAAGGATTTGATTCAAATTTAAACAAAAAATGTGAAAAAGCATATAATCTAGCTTTAAAAGATGAAATGGAAACAATGAACTAGCATGATATAATAGATGAAATGTAAATCTAGGATAAATCTAGCAGCATAACAATGTAATTTTGATTCTAAGGTGAAGGCTTATTTTCTCTCAAAACAGGCTTCTATTTATAGAGAGAGAGAGAGAGGGACAAGATGAATTAATGAGGTGAAGACCTCATTAATGGAGGTGTAAGAAGCATTAATGCCCAAGGAATTAATAAGGCATGGGCTTAAGGTCTTCATATTTAATGAAGGCATTAATGAAGGATTTAAAGAGGCAAGGGAGGATGTAAGAGAGTGGCTTGAGAAAATGGACTTTAAGAAAGTCCAGCTTGAGAAAGTGGACTTTCTCAAGTGGGTTGGGTTGCTAAGTATTCCTTAATGGAATGTGACAACATTAGGAGGTGGGTTATGATAGAATTTAGGATTAGGATTAGATTAGCAAGGGCGGAATAGGTTGGGATGGGTTAGAACCCAAGGTAGAAGTGGTTGAGATAGGTTAGGTTGGGGTTTAGGGGAATATTAATAAATGAAATAAACTTATTTAATTCATTTAAAAATATAGGAATTAATTATTTAAACAATTTAATTACTTTTTAATAATT
>MU224214.1:2854542-2866015 GCA_018584345.1 Thuja plicata
CAGGTTGATTATCCTATTGTTATTCACTGTGATAACACTAGCACTATCAACATGTCCAAGAACCCTGTGATGCATGCAAAGACAAAACACATTGAGATCAAATACCATTTTATTAGAGAAAAAGTTGTAGACAAAGAAGTGAAATTGGACTATGTGAGCACTAAAGAATAGTTGGTAGATATTTTCACAAAGCCTTTATCAAAAGATACTTTTGATTATTTTAGGGAGAAGTTGGGAGTAATTCCCTTTCATGAGTCTGATTAGATAAAGCAACAAGTATATCAGTCCATGGTGACTGTTGAATGGTTGACTACTCTATCTCTGGAGTAGTACCTCTGCCTAATTGTTTATGGTGCCCTTTTCCATTGATGTCAAAGGGGGAGTATGTAGTAAGGGGGAGCATATACTCTAGGGGAGTATATAATCTTGTAACTTAAAAACACTGACAAAGGAGCTACAACAGTGTAGAGGAATCTTTGATGAGGATATTGAGAATATTGTAAAAGGAAAGAGGAAACCATGTGTTGAAGATTTTTTTAATATCATATGTTTCCATCAATGTCAAAGGGGGAGATTGTTGGAGGTTTACTTCTGGCAGCTAGATGATTGTATGTTTGTCATTGATGACAATATATAATATACAGTAGTATTCTATATGTACTTATCAAAATGATTATATTAACCCTCGCGAGGTTATACTCATGTTGTAGACAGGTTGTTGATGCTTTTTTCATACACGTAGACACAGATATGAAGTTTCAGTTGTGTTGTGTTATTCTGTTAGTGGCAGTTATAGTTTCTGGAGTATATTTGTATAGAGCCAACGTATCAGCATTGGTTTTTGAATTACGCTTATCTTTAGGATATGTGTGTTTATATTCAAGTTTAATTATGAGTTGAAGATAGTTATCTAAAGGCACCAAATGTGTTTCAACAAGATTGCAATGTTAGAGTTAATTTGGTGAAGCCAACTTTGTGAAGCGTTGTGTCTATTCAATTTTTATTGCATGGTTATAATTATGCTAGTGTGGTTAGTTTAGCCGACAAGGATGTTATGAGGAGTTTCCTAATAGGTCCCATGATCTCATACTTTGAGGAAAATACTTATAGTAGTTCATTTTTGAACGCTAAGTGTGAATGATAAGAAAAGAGACAGAAAAAGTACAGAGCAGAATATCAGTTGTGTTTCATTCATCAAGGATCTATGTGAAGAAGTAGTGGAAGATTAAAATACATTAGAAATGATCAAGATAGTAGGTCTACTCTATAGTTCATTATCAGATATAGTGTATATATGTTCTATAGAAGGTTGTAGCCTTCACCATTGAAGTAGTGAGCTTTTGGACAGTGAGTCCTCACCCTTAACAGAGTTATTTGTAAAAGACTCCTAATAGGGTCATACCCTTAACCAGGTCACTATACTTATTTCATTGTAAATAAAAACTCCTAACAGGGTTACAAGATCTTCTAACAGGGATTATTATAAACAAGTATAGTTCATTATGGATGCTAATTCCCACTGGGGTTTTTACCATTTGGTTTCCCCGTAACCAAATTTTGGTGTTGTCTATTGTGTTATCTGAATGTGCATTTACTTTATTGTACTCTGGAGTTAATAAGAGAAAAGAATTAAATTAACTAATAACTTATTCACCCCCCCTCCTTAGTTATCCTTTGGGACTATTCTAAGAACATCGTATATGATCAATACAACCACACCATGTATAAATCCATTAATGCTATCAAAAAATCCTAGATACACAACCAATACACTTGGTTATGATTTGTGTGCTCCATAACGTATATCTCCAACTACTAATACTCTCCAAGATACCTACATTGTAATAGTGTACAAAATATCAACATTATCAAAATAATAGTAACTAAATACAGAGATGAACAATGAAAGTAAGATAAACTCGAAAGCATGCTTAAGGAATCTCATTTTTCCACCATATTTGTAATCCCTACATTCCCAAGGCATGAGAAGAATAATTTTTTTGACAATGATATATAACCCAAACATAATGAACCAATGAACTTGATGAATCTTAGCATAATGAACTTCACCATCATTTTCTATCAACTAATCAAGTGTGCCTGGATATTTTATGTCCATGATATTTGTAAGTAACTTCACTTACAATCCATCAAAGAACCAAGCTTACTAACCAAAAAAAATTGATGAAGAAAATCATACTAAACATAATGAATCAAAGCATAATGAATGTAATAAACCTTACTGTCATTTTTATGATTTAATGAAGTGTGCCTGAAGGGTCCTTTTTCTTCTTAAGGGTATCCTGTATTGCTTCATGGTCAACATTTCTAATTGTCTAGATCTCTTTTTCCTTTGGTTTCCCTTGATGCATTAACAACTTGACATTTTCTACTATAACAAGGTGTGAATACATGAGAATGATTATGTCCTTCTTGAAGTATTCAAAAGTGGGCATGTCATTCTTTCTAATCATGTATGTTCACAACTATGTTCCTCCAACAATAACTGAGCCAGTAGGATACGTGAACCCATCATCATCTATAATCAGTTGTGATAACTTCTTCTTTCCTTCTATATCATGTCAAATAGTAATATGATCTCTCATCATTCCCCTATGGTGCAACAACTAAAAAATCATTTCCTAGTTGTAGAAGATCTGAAAGATGGTCGTACTCAATTCAAATTTTCATTTCATTATTTATAATGGATATTGTTTGAGATAGAGGAGTTATATGTTGGAAAGATTTTACGGGTAATGAATGGTATGTTTTCATTAATGGAAACTATATAATTTACTCTTAAACACTTGTAATATAATTTACCTAAAGAAAGTTTTGGTGATGAAAATAGTTAAGTATGGACAACAGTTAAGGATACAAGTTTAAAGAGAAAGATAGTACGGACAAAATTCATAGTATCATAAGTTGTGAACTTGGAGGTTAAGAGTAGACATCATGATATGTCTATCCCTATGATCTTATTTTTTTGTGATACAGGTTGACAAAGTTATGAGTCACTGGGTATCGGGTTGACTGAGAATTAGCTTATGCGAGCCAGTAGCATATTGGATCGATCGGTGATCCTATAGGATCAATGATCTAATCAGCTGGATGGCAGATATAGTTAGGGCTAACCTCCTACATGGTAAATTTTGATTGGTTTAGGTTATCATTGAGTTTTGATCAGTTTTTTTCCTTCAAGGTGGTACACAATTTATATTTTCATATTAGATTCAACCAAGTTAATGTTATGGGCCTATGATTGAGTATATAAGATTGATTTTTGATGCGAAGATATATGGATGTGGATTTTATGATGTGTGAGTGATATTAATGTAAAGATTGGGAGTTTTTCATATATTGGGAGCTTCATTGGATCAGTATTAGAATTATTGATGGTATCTATCAGTTCAGTTCTGGGACTGTAAGTCCTTTCTATATTGTAATCTGTATTTGATTGGTGAACATGACTAAGAGCCATATCAGTGTTTTTTAATTGAGAAGTGTCATCTAGGATGTAAGCTTTAATTCATGTGCATTCCCCCTTTTTTTTAATTATATGTTTAACAAAGTACTTATTACTACAATAGTGAGATATTTGTGGGTTTCAACCCCACCGGGGTTTTTCCCTTAACAGGTTTTTCCTCGATAAAATATCATTGTGTTTTGATTTTGATGTTATTTGTCTTGTTAAGTTTACTTTTGGTTGCTTATGGAATAAAGTTATCATTTTGGTTTAATAATTTTAAAGATAATTCTTCACTGATTCACCCCCCCCTCGACCCACTTATTGGTGCTTCCTAATCCTAATAATTGGTATCAGAGCCTAGTTCCTTGGAGAACATTTAACAACTTAAGAAAGATCCTAATGGAAGCATCTAGAAGTACCCAGAAGAATGTTTTGACTGTACTTGATGATCAAGATAAATCAAACACTCGTATTCTTGATCTGGAGGAAAAGTTTAAAGAGGTTGATAGATTCATCATCAATTTGAAGGAACAATTGAAGCAGTCTAGAGGAAAAAGGAAGGACCTTAAGGATCAGTTATATTTGAAGGGAAGTGACACAGAATCTACTGGAAAAAAATAAACCTAAATAATTTGATATGATTGTAAACCAGAGAAATAATATAAATAATGAGATGGAATCCATGGAATTAAAATGATTGAATAAATAGAAGCAAAAAGGACACTTGAGAAATCATTGAAGGACAAAACTGAAGAATGCTACAAGCCAAACTGTGAAGTTTGATAGTTGCAAGTTTTCCTTGAAGAATCTAAACATAATAAGAATGAATTGGAAAGTGTCCATGAAATACTGAGAAGAGATCTAGTTGAGGCCAGAGAGATTCAAGAAAAAATTAGATCTATCTTTGGGAAGCTTGATGAGAAAATTACAAGTCAAATGGCACCTGGATAAAAGAAAGGAGTTGGATTTGAAAAACGTGAAATATTAGGAACAACACATGAAAGAAGTGACTCATATATAAAGAAGGAAGAACCTAAAATGAAAAAAATTTCAATGGAAGATGCTTTACTTGCAAAAAAATTGGGCATAGAGACAAGGAATGTAGAAGCAAGAATGACACATTTTCTAGTTATTGTTTCACCTACTACAAATTGTAATCACTCAAAATTGGTCTAGTAAACTAAGAACCCCTAATATTGATTAATTGGCCTAAAATAATAATCAAAGGAAATCAAGTACTAGGCCTAATTATGTGAGTAAATTAAATCAACCTACTTACATAATTAAATTAATAATCAACCATACCTCAAATCCTAACATCAAGGTTATTAATTTGATAAGACAAAGTCACTTAACAATCCTAATCTCATTTTAATTAAGTCAACCCATTCAACACATGTGTGTGCATCAGTTTCTAATTAAAAGGGGATTAAAAGGAGAAAATTCCTATTTTGTCTCATCTACAACCAAATAGGTACAACTTTGATCAAACAAAGATTTTCAAATGGATGAAGCTCACATGGATTAAGGAAGACTAATCTCAACCGGCCTTCATAATCGAATCTCAACCGTTCACTCTCATAGGATTCCTATAAAACCAACTCTCTCAAGCTCATTTGAAGAATACACAATTTCATAGTAACATCATAATTCTAAATTTCATCTTTTGTTTTATTGTGCATTGTAGGAATCTTAATTTTCATAGTATTTCCTTAATTAGACTACTTACATCTCATTTAGCAATATGGATAATGACTCTTAATTGATTTCTTAGCTTAGATTTATCACTCTTCATCTTAGTTTGTGTTATGTTAGTAATATTTTAGAGTAAATAAAGCATTCATTGCATCATACTCAAAATGAATCTTTTGTTTTTAAGTAGTCTAGTCACTAGTCTACATGTTGAATGTGAGAGAAAAACAAAATAGACCATACTCCCTTCATCTAGGAAGCAATAAATTAGTTTGTAATGGCTTTTGCCTTGTTATTTTGATTGATTATTATTCTTCTAACCCATGGATGTAAGGATTTGTTTAATTTCTTGTGCTTTAGGTCCTAACCAATTTTCACACACACATTTTTGGTGCCCATTGTACGGCTCGAATTCAGATTTTGACCTCACTTTATGCTTAATACTTTTCATGACATCCGAAACTCCATTGAAAAACATATGAAATGGTGCAAATAAGTGTATGATATTATTGTGAAATTGGTTCATCATTTTGTATCATGATAATTTTTGTATGATATTAGGGTTTGTTGAGTTTTATTGTTTCATGCAGTGAGAATTATCATACGACAAACTATCCTTTATGGTTTTATTGTTTCACTTGCTGAGTTGTATCGTACAATTTTATGGTGAAAAGGGCACTGTCTAGGTTTATCATACCAGAAATAGAGAGCAATTTTCAGGGTTTTATTGACTTTATCTTTGGTTTCTTACGACTAATCTTGTCTTGTTACCTTTCTGGTTGAACTATTTGGCAGCCAAACTAGTGATTGCAGGTCAATTTGAAGAATATTTCACTTGTCAAATGTCACTATCTCAAACCATCTTTGTGAAACTACTAACTCATTTGTGGTTGTAGGAAGAATTTTTGAACAAAATCAATCCAACTACTATTGAATTACTTGCAGAATATTTTGGATATTGAAACTAAACTTTGTCTTTGAGATAATTGATTTTCTTAGGCACACTTAATCAAGGTCCTTTTTAGTTAAAAATCATTGATAGGGAGTGCACTCTTGTCTAGCTAAATAATTAGAAACCTGGACTCATTGATTTTATCACTTAGAAAAGGACCTAAGAATGAACAAATTGCTTGATGTTCTTGGGAGAAAACAACATGAATAGGATATTATGCTCTTTTCCCTAGCAGAAAATTAGAAATACAGACTCCTAAGTTGTCAATCCATTTTATTTATTGCATTACCTTTAGCGAGACTTCTAGTTGAGGGAGAAATCTTCCAAGAATTAATCAAGTGGGAACAAGGAAAATACAACCTCTTCCAACCCACTATAATCAAATACTTCTTTGAGATTAAAGTCTCAAAAGATGGGTGCATTTATTCATGGGCTATAGGCCTTAGTCATACTTGTGTGACTATGAAGGGTGTAGTTGAACGGATGCTCTTACTAATAACTTTACTGTAGAAGCTACCCAATTCACCCTCTAATGTATGATAATCCAAGTGCAAGGAGGATAAAAACCTCCTCAAGACACTCACCATATCATGCCTTCCTAAGCATTTGGAGTCGACAAATACGACATTGTTAATCCACTATGTGGTTGGCACAAATCGTATTCTAATTAGATTTTGAAGTATATCTATGTTTGCAAGAAAAAAATTTCATGCTATGACAAATCTTGTAGGGATAATTTGTTCTTGGATTGATTTACCTTCATGTGCATGATGTGTGTGTTCAAAACTAGAAACACTAACAAATTTTATCCAAACACAATCACAACTTATCCAATTTTCCAAACAAGATCAAGACTTGACAAATTTCCTACAAAGAAGTGGAAAAAACCTTTAGTTCATCATATTTTCATATTAGTCAGTGATAATTGTTGTATCAATCACAGAATCAGCGTATTAGTCAGTGATAATTATCGTATCAGTCGGTGAGAATTATCGTATCAGAGAGTCAAGGTTTTGGACTCTTTTTTACCATATTATCATTTTAGCCTATGGGATGTGTCGTACGAGCTAAGGTTTTCACCATATTATCACATCATCTGTTGAGTATTTCCACACAAATTATTCCTTATGTCGTATCAATATATTATCTTTTGATCTCCAAAATATGATATTGACCTGTGACATTGTCATTTGACCTTCAAGTCCAGACATCTAGTTAAATTTTTAGTCTTTCTTAATCATAATCATTGAGTCCTTATCTGTTTATATCATATTTTTTGACAAGCATCATGTACCCTTGTTTTTGTGACTTATGTTTTGTTGGTCCTTCATCCTAGTTTATCGAGTGCTAAGCTTGTCTTATTCTCAATCTCTAAATCAATCCTAATCATCTTGTTCATAAGTGTCACCTATCATGCAATCAATCCTAACCTCGACACCTTGTTCCAAGTTCATCATCAAAACCTAATCAATCTTCAAAAGTCATATTTCATTAATGTTTTGAGAGAATTCATCCCTTCCTTATCTGAATATTGACCTAATCGGCTTTGTTTCTTCTAACTCTCGATCACATAGATTTTTCATGTCGGTTCAAACTAGGATTTCTCATTAATAATATGATCCTATTCACAAGAACAATTCCCACATTATACATTCTCTCAAATATTTTAAATAATAGCATCAACACAATCTTACAATGGCTAAAAAAAAATGGGATAAACCTTATGATCTTAACTACAAGAATGAAGAGATTCTTATTACAACCCTATCAAAACAAATTTAATCTCTGAAATCCAGAATTCATGACTTAAAGGGAGAAAAGGATTCACCATCCAAAAAAATACTCATTTAGATCAATCTTTCCTTTTCTCTATGATCACAATTCATCCATACCTTCATCTACTTCAAACAAAATGACTACTTCACAACTTCACACCAGTCCTATCTTTGATCAAGAACAATATTACATCAATCTCATCTTAGATCAAGATCAACTTAATGACCCTCCTATCTTTGATCAGAACATCTTCATGCCATCAAATATTTTATCAAGAGTCTATCTCACAACCTCAATAGAATCTGATCTATGATCAAACAATCCAAGAGGAATCAATCCTATCTCAACAATCATCATCACATGAAAAAAAAAAATTAGAACATTATGATCTTGAATCTCATATCTCTTTGGTTAACACAAGTATATCTAAACTTCCATTAGATAGATCATTTACTCCTTTGGGACAATATCATTAACCAGCATTGGAAGAACTCCTTGAACACAATCTCATCATGTTGCCTCAAATCACTTCATGTGGACTTTCATTCTTAAGTACCTACAGTACATATCATCGACACAATGAGCATAAAAATTCAGATTGCATAGAATTGAAACACAAAATCAAAGTTCTCATAGATAATGACATAATTAAAATTGAAAATCCTAATGAAGATTCTATTCTCATGAAAGATCTAAATCACAAACCTGTGTCTAGTATTGGTCCTCATGTAGAATCCACTTCTTCCAACACTCATTCATCTTCTAAAGAAAAAAATCTATCCAAAGTCCCTCCATCAAAAAATAACCGAATGCTTTCATACTAACTATGTCTACCCTCAAGAAGAGATCCAAGCTAATCTGCATCTTGTTTCGAGTCTTTTTCAGGCTTCAAAGATCATAGACCCAAATCTTCCATGTGCTTCAACAACTATCATACCTACTTAAAATGATACTCCATCAGCCCTTGAAGAATACCTCATGCTAATCAAAACCCCTACCTCATCCTCACAAGTGGATCCATGTCAAGAGGACAATCCAAAGTCTGAATAAATATTCATCTTGACGATTGGTGTATGTTTTGAAGATGAAGCATTTCTTTACATGGAATCGTAGAGTTGTGTAATTTTGTTATTTTTGATGTAATTATTAAAAATGACATGTAAACAGTTGGAAGCTTGTCACTTCCTCTTCGAGGAAACCACAACCATTTTTGGAAGAGGGTATAAATTGTAATAGGGGTAAAAAAAAAGAGGAGAATAGTATTGTAAATATTCTGATACATATATATATTCAGACCTTTGTCCTTTTAAAATTTGGTGTTGTATATTCTTTCTTTTTTTAGGTTTAGTTCTTCCCGGTAATTATGTTGAAGATTTAATTACCATCTTTAAGACTTTTGTATGTCTTTCAATTCTTACATGTGTCTAAGCATCAGTAGAGAATAAAAAATATATCGTCTTATTCTTACTATTCAATTGGCTTCTATATATGGGATTAAAATCAATTGAACTGGTCATATGTCTTGGGTTTTGATGTGATTGCATTAAGAAAATTGGATGCTTGATGGTCTACATAGTAGTTTTAGACTGTCTCGTAGAAGGTACATGATAGCCCAGAATATAATTCTATCAAGAAATAAATATCAAATAAATAATATAAGCGCATAACTCATACATATTAATGTCATTGATCTTCTTCTTCATCTAACTCTTTGTTTGTATTACCCAATCTAGATTTGACATTATAAGGATTGGTCATATAATCATCATTGTTAATGATACTAGTTTCAATAATATCATCACCCACACAGATATCATCTTCATCAACATTAACTCCTACATTATAATGATCTAATTCCTCTTCTTTGGCATCTTCTTCAGGCACATCGTCAACTAATTGTTGATCATGATCATCATCTATATCATATTAGTTCTTCGGTATCTTCCTCTTCCACCAATAGGTTTTAGGGGTAAATTTGACTTGGTTTTAGCATTAGAGTGACAAACCTTGTGCTTTAGGCTCCACAAAAAAAATATACTCATTTTTTAGCTTCCTATTATCGTCTTTATATTCCTTGAGCTTTTTAAAGATCATCTAAATATTCATTGCTAATGAAAATACACAAACTGATGTGTAATAGATCCAAGTGAGGCTTAGACAGCCTCATCTTTTGAAACCATTAACTAAATAAATGCTAAGAAAAATATATGAAAGAGATGAAGAATAAGGCAACTTGTACTATTAGGAAGGACAAGATGCCTTTATATAGCATGTCCTCATGTTGAGTCTGAAAACTGTCCCATATCCTCAACAAATGTGTGTAGGCTAACCATGTCAAGTTTAACTCCATACATACAAAAATTGAAAAAAATTCAAGATTGGCCCCATTCACATGTCACTATGCGGGGTCAACATGAGGAAACACCAATTTTTTGGAAATGAAATAACCAAAGATATGATAAAATAATATCTAATCATTAATAGGAATAGAATAATTAGGATTTGATGATATGGAAATTTCTAGGAGAGCTACAATAGATGTAATATGATAAATTAACAACAATAAAAAGTACATCATGAATTAATTATGTAATGGCATCAAAATTAAAAACATCATGAATTAATTATGTAATGGCATAAAATTTAAAAACATTGTGAATTAATTATGTAACCATAAATTCAAATATAATTCTATCATGAAATTAATGTCAAATAGATAATATAATCGCATAATCCATACATTTCAATGTCATTGATATTCTATTTTAGCCAACTCTTTATCTGTATCATCCAATCCAAATTTGGTATTGTAAGGATTGGTCATATCATCATCAACATCATCACTTATATTACTTTTGATAATGTCATCATCCACATGGATATCATCTTCATGAATATTAACTCCTATATCATCATGATCTAGTTCCTCTTCTTCGACATCTTTGCCAGGCACATTATCAACTAACTGTTGATCCCGATCATCATCTACATTATCTTCTAATTCTTCAGTATCTTATTTTTTCACCACATTATACTTTACCTTCCTTCCTCTTGGATCATGTCTAACAACAAATGACCAACCCATTTTACCTGGAGCCTCTGAGTAAAATACCTTCTCACATTGGCTTGGAAGAATATAGGGCTCATTTCCATCTTCCTCAATCAACCTTGTATTAACCATGGTAAATCCATTATCATGTTCAATAAAATTTCCCTCCAAATAATTTTCATTCAATCATAGCATGTACCATTAGATGAAAAATGTAACTAATTTATAGGACTTAAAGTCACACTCAAGTGTATCATCCAAAATTCCATAGTATCAATTTTCTTAGACATCTAGATGTTTGTCACTTCTAGATGAAATATTAGTCACCTGAAAGACTATAGTTCTCCGAGAATCACAAGTTTTCTTTGTTTCATCCAACTTTTTTATTCAAATTTTTTTACCATTGCACCACATAGCCTTATGGTGTTTCACCTACAATATGTCAAACATGTAAAAATTATTTTATCACCAATTTATAAACATATTTAATGTTCGTGAATGTATGGAAAGGAAAAGAACTCAACATATATATATA
>MU224214.1:2866094-2878204 GCA_018584345.1 Thuja plicata
TATATATATATATATATAGTTAAATAGTATGGGTGATTAATATATTTATAGGTACCTATTTATCTCATAAACTATCTGCTAAATTAATTTCTCTTGGTGTGACATTGGAATCTTGATGAATGGAGCTCCCCTTATTAACACAAACACACAACAAAATCGAGAATAACAAGATTTGTAAAGACAGGAATGAGCTTTCTATTATCCACCATGGAATGAGATTACAATATTTTGAAATATAACATGTGCCTTCAGAAATGTATCATGCATAGCCATATGGTCATTTTATTACAATAATCTGCAAGCTAGAGCCACCAGCTGCATAACCCAGAACTACCCTAGACAACCCAATGGGCCTTCAATATAGCCAGTTTTAACCAACCAAGAAGACTCTATAAATCAAACCCTAAAGTTTGAGGCAAAACAACCCTAAGATATTATTATTCATTTTTTATTAAATTAGAGTAGGCCCAAACAACTTCGGAACCCAAAAAGAAATTTTGAAGAAACTTTAACATTTTCAAGTTCAGGTAGCACAACTTCTGAAGACCATAACTCATCAACTATTGACCCGGTAGGACGTCGTAGCCCCATTTCAAAAATTCAATGAAGTTATCTACAACACTTGACTTGGGAAAGTATAGTCAGCCAAGGTCTTGACCCCATTCGGAGCCTCTAAATCCTTCAAAATGAGTTCAAAGTTTCTATACCATGTTGCCAATACCAAAAATATCTAATATCGACAAAACTAGACTGGATCTGGCAATGAAACTTTACTCGTAGGCTGATACAATCAAAGTGAACCTCCAAGGAAGAAAATAGAACATTCTGAGCTCAAACGGAAAACTTACTAAAAATAGTAACTTTCTAGAAATAGTAACTCTGCACAAAATAACCCTTATTTGAAAGAAACCAGAAAATATATGTTTGGGTGATGCAAGATTTCTCTTACACCCAGGATGCTCCTGTATCAAATCTCCATTATGATGAGTTTATTTAACCAATGAAGCCACACCTTCCCATGTTAATACACAACCAGATTGTTGACATCGTTCAATTCATACTGTCATCCAATCAAGATTATTTGCAATGTACAAATATAGTGCATCCCACTCTCGACCAACTACATAAAAAATTTAATTAGTTAATTACCATGGTATATGACCTTAATTTATAAATAATGTAACTAAAAACCTTGATTTAATTTTGTTTTATTTGAATTAAATTGTTTTCTTTCTCTTTAAAGCACAATTAATTCAAAGATTCTATTTCAGAACAGAAGAAAGATGTTTGAGAGATTATCCAATTAATTAAATAAATATGACCTCATAATTGCTTTTTCTCAATTATCTAAATAATTAAATTCAATTATTGAAAATTAGGATATTTATTTAATAATTAAATATCATTTAATTCCTTTTTCATCTGTCTTAGCTAAAGAGGGTGAATTTAATTTAATTAAAGTGCTAGGACTTTATTAATTAAATTAATCTGATCATAAGGTTTGTTTAGCCAAATCAATATTTAGGAATTAAATATAATGTATGATTAATGCAGATTTAGGATTTTCTACATTTGACACTTAGGTCGAGTAGAGTCATTTAAAACTCAGAATTGCCTAGTACAATAGGACTTTGATGATCTAGAAGAGTGACAAATGCAACAAAATTGGTTAGGGTTGCAAGATGCCAATTTTGGGGTGTTACATTTTTCCCCTCTTTGAATTGATGTGCAAGCAGCGCATTGATTCAAAGAATAGTCTGAAGCCTGAAGTACAGAAGAATAGATTTGAGCAATTGGTGATGCAAATATTTTAGAGCCATCTCCATAACAAAGCTTGACTCTCTGAAGTCTAGGTTAGGTTGCCAAGACATCGGTCAAAATAGAGTTTTTGAGGATCATTTTCAGAACGAAGCTTGATCCCCAAGGATCTGGGTTAGAATGCCCCGATACCTAAATGGATTTGATATCTTAAACAAGACTGTCCTCAGAACAAGGCTCAACCTTCAGGAGTCAGGGTGAGAATGCCTCGATACCTGTCTAACAAGATAATCAATATAAATTTTAGGACTATCTCCAGAACGAATCTTAGTCTCCCAATGTCTAGGTTAGATTGCCAAGACACTTGTTAGATTGACATCTTTCACAAGGTTATCCCCAGAATGAGGCTTAACCGTCAGGAGTCAGGGTTAGATTTCCCTGATACCTGTCTCAAAAGATAGTAAGATAGAGGTTCAGAATCATCTCCATAACAAAGCTTGATTATCAGGAGTTAGGGTTAGATTGCCCCGATACCTATCCCAAAAAGATAGTTTTTCGAGACTCATCTCCAGAACGTAGCTTGATTCTCAAGAATCTGAGTTAGATTGCTCAGATACTTAATAGATGACACGATGTAAGGAACAAAGATGCCTTTATTAATTATGGAGTATCCAATTTTGACTATGAAGTACGAAAAACTGAACATGCCCTGAGTGATGAGATGTCCCTAGCAATGAGGACTTTTTAAAAATTAGATCAAATTGATTGGAATAGATTCAATGATGTAATCATCCTACCCCCTTGGGAGTGAAATGGAAAGATGACATGCCATAATGATGATTGAGAGCGAGAAATCACAGATAGATGTTGAATTAGAGATCAAGAAGAACTGAGAACAGATTACGGAAGAATTTGGAAGAATTAGAAGCAATTTGGAGCGATTTCAAGGTCTCGTTGACCAAGTTTGACTATGGTTGACTAGAGTTGACCATAGTTGACTTTTGAGAAAAAAGTCAAAGATTTGAGAAAATGATGATAAGATATGATTCTGACAAGAAAGCGACATCATAAAGTTGACTGCACAAGCGTCTGATCGCGTTGGTCCCAAAAATTTTAAAATGCGATTTTGAGCTATATAGATGTGTCAGATTTTGATTTCGATCACGAAAATGGATTCAGAGTGGTTAAATTAGGTAATAGTGAAGTTTTCACGCAAAACAAAGCACTTTGAAAAATTAGGTCAAAACCTATATAAGGACAAAAAGGTCATTTTCAAATCATTTCAACCTTTGACTTTGTGAGAATTGAGCTCTGAGTAAAAGACAAAATGGTGGTCCCCTACAATAGTCATCGTTTCGAGCGATCGAGGAGACATAGCTAGCCTGCAGCATACGGACCTCTTGTAAGTGGTTGACAAAACTCTCTGTAATTCAAATTTCTTTTGTTTATGTCGATCATTTTTCACATTTTTTAAGAATTGAGTCGCGGGTCTTCGCGCAAAGAAGTAGTTTCTTTGCGCACCCCGTAGGGAAATCTCGCATGAAGAATCTGCATTTTGCGTTACTTGGTGAGGAATCTCGCATGGGAGAGTACCCATGTTCACGCAAGAAACCCTGCTAAAGGGTGTTTTCTCATGCGACTAGGCATTAAAGTTTGTGCAAAAGGTCAATGTCGCGCGATTCGAAGAACTTCGCGCGAAAGAGAACTTCGCACGAAAATCTGCTTCTTCGCATGGGAAAAAGTGGTCAATGAGAACATGAAATCAATCTGCGTCGCGTCCAATAGCTTTTGCGTCAGTGTCGTTACTATCTGTAGGATGTCTTGAATGCTTTAATATCTCATTATGCTTTGATTATGCAAATGTATGAACATGTTTTAAATATATGTAGATGTATGGAATGCACATGTATGATTTAGATGCAAAGATGTATGTATGAAGATGATTTATGTAAATGCAATGTGTAAATGAGAATGTAAATGTAATGGGTAGATGATAATGAGTTGTGAACATGCATATGTATATGGTACTAACATCTCATGCAGGATGACAAATGCTAACCAAAAGATCATGTGAAGAGTCGAGAGCGAGGACCGAACACTTGTGCAGTCATGATGAAGCCAGGACAATGAAGAAGAACTCCCCAATGTATGAACCTGGAAGAAGGAAATGAAGAGAACACCGAATCACTACCACAATGCAAGTCTATAATGAAAATGCAATCCTATGCTAGATGCAAAATGAGAGTGCAATTCTAGAACATGGTTGTGAGACCCATCATATAATTATCATCATTGAGCATTGTTTTGGAACATGAAAGTCGATACAACCCTTACTAGCGCCACAATGCAACCATAAGGATATGAATATGACTTGTCATCAAATAAAATATAGGAAACGAACGTAAGCACCAGGGCACAAAAGCCAAGATGACCTAAACATTGTTTCTAGTTAATGTTGCAAGAGTACACCAGTATCGAGGTATTCAAAGCCAAGATAACCATGAGTGCGATCATGCGTAAACAAACAGATCAATAACAAACAAAGCAATAACAAGCAAGGAGATAGTACTGACCTTACCATGGCATACAAATAAACAAGATCGAGGGATGTGAGGCTGTTCCACCTTAGTGCAGGAGCTCTTATCATATACACCCTATTTATTTGACATTGCCGAATCATTGGGACTACACCAACAAGTAGCAGACAAATAAAATATCAATGAAAATCATGAGAACAAACAACATACAAAGAAAGATTCAATCATAGCTCAGCATGTTTCAAAGTTTTGCGAATGTGTATATGTTTAGAGGTGTTGGAAAATACCATCGTGCTCGTGCATGCATTGTGTTTGATTGTTATCGATAGATGTTTACATTTAAGATATCCGATGTGTGTTGAAAAACACAGATGTGTCGAAAGATAGTGTTAAAAAAACACTATTTATGGTGGTGTTGAAAAACACTAGTTTGTGTTAGTAGCGAGTTGTCCTTGAGAAATGATAAGATTATTGACTCGGGTGTAAACCAAAGATGTGATCAAATGGGGGGTCATGCCCCCAAGTAACGATGACTTACTTGATGTATGATGCAAGGACAAACAAGATGTGAGTTCCCCCAAGCGTATGGCGCTGAATCAATGTCAAGTTAGTAGGGTTCGCAAAGGAACCAAAATGGCATGAAAGTGACCGAAAGCTATGTACAAACTAAAGCATAGAATCATCAAGACCGAGTATCGATAGATAGAGTGTGTGAATATAACTCCAACTGTAACAAATGTGAGCATTCTCGATAAAATAGCGACAATAGGCAGACGCAGTGAGAATCACTAGTGGCTGACGCGAGAGATGCTCAAATGAAGCGATCATAGTATAAGCTAGACATCAGTAGGCAGATGCAGTGAGAACCACTGGTGACTAATGTGAAGAAGATCCTTAAAAGATAAAAAGATAGTGCCCCCTAGATTAGGAGGGTTTCCCTGAGATTATGACCAGTTTCAATCCATGTGAGTTGGTGTCTTCACGGGAACTAAAAGCAAATGCAAGCAGGAAAACAGCAAAGCGGGAAAGCAACTGCATAAAGCAAAGTGGTGCTGCGATAGATATAGCATTGTGGAACAAGAGGCACCTGTTTACCAGGTTTTCACCTTCTTGGCAGAAATTCTCTTTTTTCTACCATGACGCCTCTTTGCCAGGTTTTCATTAATGGCACATTTTTCTCTTTTTCTCTTTTTTTTGTATTTTTCAATTTTTAATTTTTTTTGTATTTTGGAATATATGATTTTTTTTTTGGAGATACATCAAAGTGCCTATCACTAGGTTTTCACTAATATGATCATTTTTTTAGGACTTTTTCCATGTTTTAGGATTTTTTCAGGACTTTAGTATATACATGAGCACACTGAAGATGTCTTAGCTGTCGAACTGCTTCAGATGAAGAGTGTTGATGGGCTCTTTGAGTTGTTCTCCTTCAGTAGTAGAAAGTTGATAGCTACCAGACCCAAACACTGCAATGAAAACATACGGACCAAGCCAATTTGGTTCAAACTTCCCTTTCTGGATCTGATGTTGCTGATTCTTTGGGTTCTCCCTCAGAACGAGGTCACCCGCTTGGAAATCCCTTGGTCTGACCTTCTTGTTATAGCTCTTCGACATCCTTTTCTGGTATGCTCTAAGGTGATCAAATACCACTTGGTGACATTCATCAAGTAATTCTAGCTCTTGTAGCTAAGATATTATGTTATCTTCATCAGTAATGAGGCCTTTCAGAGAGACTCGCAAAGAAGGAATCTCAACCTCAATTGGTAACACAGCATTTGCTCCATAAACCGACGCATAGGGAGTAGCCCCTGTTGGTGTTCTTATACTTGTCTTGTATGCCCAGAGAGCTGGATTGATCCAGAGATTCCAATCTCATCTAGATTTATGCATTGTGTGATGCAGGATCTTAAAAATTGTCTTGTTGGATGCTTCCGCCTGTCCATTACCCTAAGGAAATTAGATGGAGACCAATGTTGAGTAATTTTAAACTTAGAGTATAGCTCTGTCAAATCCTTGTTTTTGAATTTTCCCCCATTATCAGTGATTATTGTTGAGGGTACACCATGCCTACAGATGATGTAGTTGAGAATGAACATAGCTACTATTTTGCCATTGGCAACGGTGAGAGGGACTGCCTCCACCCACTAAGTAAAATAGTCCGTAGATGTGATTATAAACTTATGTCCATTGGAGGTCGAGGGGTAAATCTGACCCACCAAGTCAAAGGCCCATTGTTGAAATGGCCATAAAGTAATGAAGGGAATCGGCTCCTTGGCTAGAGAATGAATCAGATTACCATGTAGTTGACATTATTTGCAAGACTTAGCAAACTGTGTTGCTTCTTTTTCCATATTTGGCCAATAGTAACCAACTCTAATAAGTTTATGGGCCAATGTCAGGCCATTAGAGTGAGACCCACAGATGCCTTCATGCACCTCTACTAATGCTTGTTTGGATTCATCGAGTTCTAAAAACCTAAGGAGGGTACCGTCTGGACCACGTCTATACAAGTCATTAGCGATGATGATGAACCGTGAAGCACTGTGGATTAAGTGACATTTCTCATTTTGGGAGTAAGTGTCCAGAACAATCTGGTCACAAAGGTAGGAAAAGATATAATGGTAGCAAGATGACTCGTGTCCTATGATAGAACAGATCATCCAGGAATCAAGGGAGTCATAAGCTGGGCAGCATAACGTCTCCACTAGGAATTCATGTTGAAAATCATTTTCAAGCATCTGTAGCATGGAGGCAAGAGTAGCCATGGCATCTACTACTTTATTATCTTCCCTTGGAACCTGTTGAAATGTGATGTGAGTAAAATAATTTTTGAGATCATCAACCAACCTTTTATAAGGTACCAACTTGTCGTCCCTTGTCTGATAGATATCATTGACTTGATTGATGACTAACTGTGAGTCTTCAAGAACATTGAGTTCATCTACTCGCCACTCAAGGGCAATCTTCGTACCATTGATTAGGGCTTCATACTCAGCAATGTTGTTTGTACAAGAAAACAACAGCTTGTATGCTTTTGGTAAAGAGTACCTGTGAGGTGTAATGAATAGTATCCCAGCACCTGACCCCTGTTGGGTAAATGAACCATCAAAAAACATAGTCCATGAGCGACGTGTAAGAAGTAATATGGACTCATCTAGAAATTCAATGTGCAGTGCTTGATGATCTACTAGAGGTGCTTCAGCCAATTGTTCTGCTATTGCCTGTCCCTTAATGGCTTTCCTTTAAACATATTCAATATCAAATTCACTAAGAAGCATGACCCATTTAGTTAGTCTTCTTGTAAGGGTAGCTTTACTGAGAAAATATTTCAGAGGATCAATTTTAGCAATGAGACATGTAGTATGAGCCAGCATATAGTGCCACAGTTTTTGTGAAGCAAACACCACTGCAAGGCAAGCCTTCTCTATAGCAGAATTTTTTTTTTCATGTGAGACCAGAGTTCTACTAATGTAATAGATATCCCTCTGTTTGTCGTTTTGATCTTCTTGAGCCAATAACGTACCCAATGATGTATCCATAGCAGATATGTAAAGTATAAGTGGCTTCCCATGAATGGGAGGCATCAAGATCAGTGGGTTCATAAGATACTATTTGATTTGTGTGAACCCTTCATCACATTCTTTGTTCCACTAATAAGCCACACCCTTGTGCAAAGTTTTGGTAAATGGTTGGGACTTGTCCGCTAGTTGAGAGATAAAATGCCGGATAGACTGCAGTCGGCCTTGAAGTCCTCTCATTTGTCTAATATTTTTTGGTGGTGGCATTTCTATGATAGCCTATACTTTTGCAGGATCTACTTCAATATCTTTGGCAGAGATGATATAGCCAAGCAATTTTCCAGATGTTACACCAAATGCGCATTTCTTAGGATTGACCCTTAGACTGAATTGTTCCGTACGATCTAGTTTAGGACCTAGATTGGAAAGATGTTTCTTTCGGTGCATGCTCTTAGCTAAAGTGTCATCCACATAATCTTCCATTGTTTTATGCATCATGTCATGAAATATGGTGGTAACAGCTCTCTGATATGTAGCACTGGCATTTTTGAGTCCAAAGGGCATGACATTCCAATAGAAGGTGCCCCAGGCACATGTGAAGGTAGTTTTCTCTTAGTCTTGTAGCGCAATTTTTATCTGGTTATAGCCAGAGAAGCCATCCATTAGTGAGTACATTTCATACCCTGCCGTCATATCTATGATCATATCAATATTAGGCAATGGAAAATCATCCTTGGACATGCCAAATTCAAGTCTCTGAAGTCTGTGTAGACTCATATAGAATTATCATGTTTTGATATTGGAACAATATTAGAGATCCACTTTGTATAATCAATTACTCTTATAAACACTACCTTAAGAAGTTTCTCTAATTCAGCTTTGACAAGTAGAGCTACATGTGGGTGCATTTTGCAAAGTTTCTGCTAGACGGGCTTAACACCTGGTGCAATGGACAAATGGTACATGATTAGATTAGGGTCTAATCCTGGCATGTCTGAATGTTTCCATGCAAATTTGATCATTTTTCTTCTAAAGAATGTAGTGAATTCCTCTCTTTCTGCCTCTGATAGTGATTGTGCCAAGTGAATAATCTAAGGTTCTGCCTCTGTACCCAAGTTGATAGGTTGAGTTGGTTCAATAAGCACAGATGATCTTTCCTAAAAATGACTTGGAAGTGCATCAAGTATCTCATCCTTGGGCGCCTCGAAGAGGTTTTCACCCTTGGATACATCTTTTATTTTGACTATTTTAGGCTCTGATACTGCCATAATATGGTTTTCACCATCAGAGCACCTATTTTTTCTTCTTTTTATTTTGTAACTAAGATACTTGATGTTAGCCTCAGTCATGTTGACACTTGCTTCGCTAGTGGGAGACATTACAGGTTCGACAGTGTGTAGGTAACAGGCAAGAGCGTAATCATTATGGAACATAAGGACTTCATTAGATGGGGAGGTAGAGTTCCAGTCTATAAGGTCAGGATGGCAAAGTGAAAGAGGAGTGACAGGTTCAAGTGTGTTCACGGTGTAATCATCAAAGGCATGGACAAGCAAGTCGAGACCCAAAGTGATCTCATCCAGAGGTATAGTTGAGTTCCTTTGATTCCTAGTGACTGTAGTAGATGACATGTTAACATCTAGGGATTCGGACTCATGTGACCCTATACTAGACTGTTCACCTACTTTGAGAAGGTTTTCATATGCATTAGTTGTATCTGTATCTCTGTCAGAAGCGGCATATGACAAGTTGTCAAACTCATATTCATGAGAGTTTGTTTCATCATTAGGTGTCATGTCAAGAACATGAGTGAAATCAACCCTTTGTCCCCAGTTGGGATGAGTTCTACCTAGGACCTCTGCTATGGTCAGATGAGCACCTTTTGACCTAGGTACCTCATTAATGTTTGTAACATCATCTGCCTCTTGTGTAATGAGAAGTGACTGGAATTCCTGGTCAAACTATTCTTAAAAGTGTGGTGGTATGTATGAATCACCCTGATGACTTGGATTTAAAGTATATATTTATTTCCACTCTTCATAAGTTAATGGAGCAAGTGAAGTGGTCGTATTAGAATCATTGTCAGTGCCTACTGTACTGACATGAGGTACAAAGTTATCTGGCTCAGAAAAGAATGCCGCTAGGTCTGGAGGAATAGGATAAGGAAAAGTATCCTCATCAGAGCTATCTTCAGGTTCTTAAATTTTAGGTGTTTCTTCAGGTGTTGGTTTCTTATCTTCTCAAGGTACAAACTTGTTTATTCCCAGCTGAAATGTGAGTTTCTGGAAGCCTATACCTATAGAGTCGCATGTTTTGTGACCAATAGCTTCAAGTGGTGCAATCAAGCCCTTATTATTTGAACCTATGGGACCATTTCCTTTATAGCCAAAATGTTGCATAATAGATAAAATTTTCCATATTGCTCAGGTTTTATGTCATAAGGAGGATTTTGTTCAGAATTGTCTTCTCCTTTATAGATCCAAGCTTTGATAGCTCTATTTTCAAATTCTTCTTCTAATGGTACTATGGCTTGTACAATGGTACCACCATACTTTTTTGGAGGAGGAACCGTAGAAGGTTTAGTGCTTTTAGAAGGTCTCCCAAAAGAGCATGGAGACAAAGGCAAAGATGTAATAGATAGCACAAGTTCAATATGATATCCTCCCATATCAGTTTCTTTGAGTGTCAAACTCTTTTCCATTTCTTTTAATTTACTCTCAAAGAGTTCAATAGATTCTCTGTTGGTAGGCACAAAGATGTCAGCAGATTTTGTGAGGGCATTGCAATCATAGCGTGTATTAGCAGGTATAGTCACTTCAGATCCTTGGAATGGGAACTTAATGCACTGATGGTATGTGGAAGGGATAGCCTGCATTTCATGGATCCATGTCCTTCCTAATAGAATATTGTATGCCAAAGGTATGTCAAGCACTTGACAGACAACATCTCGTTCAATAGGACCAACTCTAATTAGCAACACAAATAGCCCCTTGGATTTACGTTCTTCCTCATCATAGGACTTAATAGTAATCTTTTTGTGAGAATCATGCAATCTTTTCCATAGCCTAACTCAATAAGGAAACTAGCAGAGCAAATATTTAGGCCAGCGTCGTTATCTATGAGAACACGATGAACACATTTTGGACCAATCATGACTTGAATGTGCAGAGGGTTATTATACGGGTGACTCAAAGAATGGTCATCTTCCTCAGATAAATACAAGTAATGTGAGGAGGTCAAGTGACCTACCATGGATTGAAACCAGTCGAGATCAAGATCTTTTGGGAAATTTTCTTCAGTGAGGGCTTTGTCCAAGATTTCCCTGTGAGCAGGGGAGATTTTTAATAGCTTAAAAATAGATATCTGAGCATTAGTATGTTGTAATTGATCGAGAATGTTGTAATTGGAAGCATTAGATGAGGAACCCACTTTTGGATTCTTATTGGTAGAGTCAACCTTAGCTTTGTATGAAGGTTGAGTTGATGTAGATATAGAAGGCTTAGGGCCTTTGATAATGATTTTAGCACGAGATCGAGTAACAACATTAGCGTTGACTTGAGACTGCTCTTGTTCAGAAGATAGAGGTGTAGACCCTCACAAAATGAAAGGTGATTTAGAATTGGGAGTATCTTCCTTTCCCTTGAGAATGATGACATTACAATATTCAGCATCAACAGGTTCAACCATATTAATGACATTGTCATTATTGGTGTATGTATAGTTGACCTTAGCATTAGTATTTTTGCCTTTAGATGATTCACCTTTTTCATGAGGAGGAAATGGGTCTTTGAAAGCTTGGTGATCAAAATTTTTGTTGTGACCTCCTACAGCAATAACCTCACTATCAATGAGATCCTAGATTTTATGCCACAATTTAAGACAAGTAGCCATGTTATGACCTTTGTTTTGGTGAAATCACAATAAGTGAATTCATTCCACCAAGAGGATCTTGGTTGCGGATCATAAGGTCATGAATTTTCCAATGGAGTGAGTAAATGGTTGTCCACAAGAGTCTTGTAAACCACCTTGAGAGGTTCTCCTAGAGTGAATTTACGCTTGGGCCTAGGAGCCCAAGGTTTAGGTCCAAAAAATTTATGAAGTACTTGGTTTAGAATCTGTCACAGCCTTTTTAGTGGCTTTGGCCGCTTGCAT
This sequence comes from Thuja plicata, assembly GCA_018584345.1. Lineage (NCBI taxonomy): Eukaryota > Viridiplantae > Streptophyta > Pinopsida > Cupressales > Cupressaceae > Thuja > Thuja plicata. The sequence continues at coordinate 2,878,057 of MU224214.1, forward strand.
CTTGATAGTGAGATTAAAGAAAGCCTTGGAAGGCTTAGGAGTCACATTGTCTACAATGCCATCATTCACAACATTTTGGTTCTTGTTGGGAAATTTGGATTTATCTTTGCTTGAGGAGGAAGACCCTTGTTTATTTTCCTTGTGTAAG
>MU224214.1:2878254-2888642 GCA_018584345.1 Thuja plicata
ACCCTTGTTTATTTTCCTTGTGTAAGGTCAATTCTCCTTTCTTGATCATAAATGTCTCAATTCTTACAGCTTGTTTAATCATGTCATCAAAGGTTAGAGGACCTTGTAGCTGTACTTAATACCCAAATTTGGGGAGAAGATTATCGAGAAAGATGTCCAACTTTTCAGATTCGGGTACCTTGCGAGAATATCGTGTATAGAGTTGTCTCCATCTTTGGAGAAATGCCAAGAAGGATTCCCCATGATTTTGTTTCAAGTTTCAAAGATCTCAGATATGAACTAAATGTTGGATGTTGTGAGAATAGTGTTGTAGAAATAAATTGGCAATTTCATCAAAAAATTTGATGCCAGTTGGTAATCTAGAAAACCATTCCATAGTTGACCCTCCCAAACTATGTGGGAAAAGATGCATGAGATAGGTTGTGTCATGTATGAATTCCATGGAGAGAGCACCAAACTCTCTCAAATGATCTTGAGGGTCAGATGTACCCAAGTATTTTTCATATTTAGGAAGTTCAACTCCTTTGGGAAAAGGAGGCATGTGAAGATCTTTATCAAATGGGAAAGGACAAATAATTTCCAATGTGAATTGTGTGATAGGTTTATCTTTCTCTTTCAAGAGTTTAGAGAGTTTCTCTTGCATGGTTTGCATTTCTTTTTGCAAGCGGGAGTTTTCAATTTCTTCCTCTTTCTCAATAAGTGTCTCTACCTTGTAATCAGAGGGAATTTTGGCACCTTGGGTGGCTAATTCGAGAAGGTATTTCTCCTTCTCTTCTTTCATCATGACCGCCATCATTCTCATGAAGTTTTTATTATTGCGGTCCTCTATGATATCCCCTTGGGTTATCTCCTCCTCTTCTTGAAGAGGAGGGTTTTCTGTATGGTTGAAACAGGGTCCACCCATTTGACTATGATCTGTCATATTGCTAGAATGCAAGGATTAAAAGTGTAAAGAATCGATATGAAAAGATTGAGTATTCTCTGAATATGGGTCTTCTTGGAACAAAGGATTTTGAACCCTACTAAGATTCATAGGAAATGATCATTTATTGTAAGGTCGATATACTAGGGAAGGAGATCAAGATGATTCCTCAATAGATGTAGCTGGTAATGGTGTGGAAAGTACAGATTCATCTTGATTGATTGAAGGAAATGTTTTTCTAGTTTGAGTTTTGACAGTCATAGACAAAGTTTTGAAAAAGGAATGTGAACTAGGACCAAACTTAAAACTGTCTCAAAGTAATTGCACAAAATGTGCCAAAAGGTGAAGTATCCTTGGTGCAAATCATCTGAGATGAGGCTAGAACAGCCAAGAGATGACTATTGTGACACAAGGCATGACAACACAGATGAAAGAGATCAAAAGACATGAGATGAGACCATTTCAAGCAAGAATCATGTAATTATCAACCTAAGAAACCAAGTTTCAGATTGTGTGAAGATGGATGGCAGAAAAATAGACCCATATCATAGACCAGATTTGATAGAATTACACCTGACTGACAGATTTTAGCTCACTGTTTTGGACAAAAGACTCCAGTTTCATGCAAAGAAATGCTCTGTTGCACAAATTTTCTCACCAACCCACACAAAACTTTGTAGTATTCATGCAAAGAATGACACCAGTTTGACAGAATAAAAAGTGACAGAATAATGGCACTGTTGCCAAATGTCGTGCGACAATGTATTTTGTATTGCGCAAAGATTTGCAGTAAAGCACGCGAATATTGGGAAATGTCGAGTGAAAATATGCAAATATTGAAAAAAGGACATTTACATAATTAGACTATTGAGACCAATTTGCATTTCCCAAGATAAAGGCATACTATTTTCTGCTAGATAGTTCAAGTTACAGATTGTTTTGGACATGTTCAAGATTGACATTTTGTGTGTTTTGATGATAGTTTCAATTGTTCAAATGATACACCCACACAAAACACATTAAAATGAATATTTGTAGTACCAGAACAAGAACATCACAATCCTAGGATAGTCAGGACAATATCTATTGAATCCCCACTTGAGCTGAAGTTTAGCTACGCTTACACTTAGCGGACAACTTAGAAGCTTGGAAGCACGGGCTCCTCCTTACATATGCACTCACTTCTCAGGCATACCAATCTTCGAATCCCAAAGGAATTGCTTCGCAAAGGGCTGTTATCTCTACTAAAATCCATAAAAATGTGGGGCATCTTAGTCGGTCTCTGACCTTCCGCGCCAATAGATAGAGGGTTTTTGGAAAACTAGAACAATAGTTTGTAGTAAGGTCATCCGTTCAGGTGGTTGTGATCAAGTCATTTTCCCAATAAAGGGGGCTCTCCCAATATTTTCAAAGCAAGGCTTTCACCTTAACAATGTCGGGACTTTAACGCACCACTAGGGTACTAGAGGAGATTTTGGTTGCCACAATGAATTCACACTTGTCTATTGTGACATTAATCACAATAGCATTTTTTTATACCAGTTTGGAAGGGCTTGGCTTTAGCTTGTTACGGGTTGGGCATCCACTCTCACCGGCTCTGCTAAAGCTCTCAGGAGGTAGCCACTCTAGAAGAATCACATAAATTTCTCTTACACCCAAGATCCATAAAGGCGAGGGGAGAGGATACATTCATGTAGTTCTTAGGATTACAATCTAAAAAATACTTCAATTATGCAAGACAATGATTCATTTTAAGCACCAACTGAAGTGTGTTTTAACTACTAAAAATAGATATAAGAAGTTGTGAAAACACGCAAGGTCTTCGACAAACATCTTGCAATAAACCCATTAGTAGTTTGTAATGCCTGTCTTCATATCACCATCCTGCAATAAACATGTCAGAAGTTTATGATGGCTTTTCTTTATCTCAGCGTCCTACAAACCACTGTTAAGCTGTTTCAAAAGATAAAATAAGAGAAGCACAGATGTTAGAAAATAGCAGGTGGTTAGAAAACTGAGGCAATAAAATATCAAACTAAAAGCTCTGGAATGTAATTTTGCACGATAAAGTATGCTAGATTGCATGAAGAAGTGTTGCAAGCCACGCGAAGAACTAGAAAGTTCGCGAGAGATGTATAGAAAGTTCGCGCAAAATTAGAACAGAACTTCTATGGAAGTACGGATGAATGAAAAAAATGAAAAAAATGAAATGAAATGAGGCCAGAACAGAATGTACCTACCCCACGGTGGGCGCCAAAAATGTATGTGGTAAATCTGGCCTTGTTAACTCACCATACACTTCAACATAGTCCTTCTTCACCAGGTACAGACAAGACTGAATATGAGATTATTCATCCTGCCTGCCTGCATGATTCGACCTCTTGCCTTCTATCCAGATGAGGTTTTCAAAATTTCTCTCAGAACGAGAGTCTCACAACCACAGACCAATCTAGGAACGAAGGATTTTTCTCCAAAAATGAAATATGTGAGATTATTCTAAGACATGATTTCAATGCAATTATTCTAGAAATTGAAACTATATTATTGCAATAATGAAATTATCCTATATGAGATTATCCAGAAATGTGACAATAATTCAGTATTCTAACAATGCAAAAGTGAGTGGGGGTTTTGAATGAAGAATGAGAGTTCTTTTATATACTCAGAGATGATCAGAATAGAAACTTTCCTCTTTGAAATAAAATAGATAGAAAAGCCAGTTTAAATTAGAAATCTTTATTCGAAAGAATACAATAAATTGTTTTCTTTCCGCTTTAGTTGTTTTCTTTCCTTGATTTAATTCTGTTTTATTTGAATTAAATTTTTTTCTTTCTCTTTAAAGCACAATTAATTCAAAGATTCTATTTCTGAACAAAAGAAAGATTTTTGAGAGATTATCCAATTAATTAAATAAATATGACCTCATAATTGCTTTTTCTCAATTATGTAAATAATTAAATTCAATTATTGAAAATGAGGATATTTATTTAATAATTAAATATCATTTAATTCCTTTTTCATGTGTCTTAGCTAAAGAGGGTGAATTTAATTTAATTAAAGTGCTAGGACTTTATTAATTAAATTAATTCGATCATAAGGTTTGTTTAGCCAAATTGATATTTAGGAATTAAATATAATGTATGATTAATGAAGATTTAGGATTTTCTGCATTTGACACTTAGGTCAAGTAGAGTCAGTTAAAACTCAGAATTGCCTAGTATAATAGGACTTTGATGATCTAGAAGAGTGACAAATGCAACAAAATTGGTTAGGGTTGCAAGATGCCAATTTTGGGGTGTTACACCAATGATCTTAATATCTTTTGTAAGAAACCTCTGAGCTATATGTATCCAAGATCCATTTTTCACACATTTCAAATTCAATAGATAGAATTAAATCAGATAAGTATAGGAGCAAAGGATGAGTAGAGGAGAAAGTGACAAAATAAAGGTAGAGTAAAGAAAGTAGAAAAGGAAAATAGGATTAATCAAGTAATCAGAAAACTAGTGATTCTATTTCAAATATATGCTACTTTGAAGTAGAGATTAGAAGAAGAACAAAGATTTAATCTACTATAAAAAGAACCTTGACTTAGAGATATAGCTGGAGAATAGGTATACCCACCTAGGTTCTACAATGTCTAAATAGAAGGGGATTTAAATTATATTTCAGTTGATCTAGTTTGTTGGCCAAGTCACTTGGAGAATTTGACCGCAAAGCTTGGCATAATTTGAGAACTTTCCAATCTATTTGTTGGAACCTCAAAATTTTGATAGAATTTTGACCATATATATGAACCATAAGACCTTTTCCTAGTGAACCATGTTAGTCATCACGAAGATTTTGTAGAGTTACTTAAGTTTTCTTATGAAGTTTCATGACAACAAAAGAAAAAATAGAATTCATATCTTTGCACAAAAGATTTACATACATTACCTAAATGCTTTAAAGCATATTTAATCTAATATCAAATTGTAGTTTATATTAAAATACCTCATAAAATAAAAAGGAAAAAACCTAATAGAAAGCTTTCATGATCCATAAAAAAACCAAGTAAGAGAGGCACATATAACCTTAGTTCATACATTGTTCATTGTTTCAGAGACATAAAACAGGGGTTCCGAAATGACAAATCCATTGTTCTTATGCAAAGATAGAAAACAAGGGTTACGAATAATGAAGCCATTGTTTATACACAAAGATAGAAAATAAGGTTTGTGAAATAGAGAACCCATCACTATTTCGCAAAGACAGAAAACAATATTTGCGAAATAGTGAACCTATCGCATCTTCACAAAAGATAGAAATTAAAGGTTGTTAAATGACGAAGTCATCTCCCTTTAACAAAATATTGTAAGAAGGGGTTGTGAAATAGAGAACCTAGCACTAATTCACAAAGAGAATATTTATCATTTGTGAATTAATGAAATGGTCATCATTTCGTGGATATAAATAAAATATATTTGCAAAGTAGCGAAAGAGGTACTAAAATGATTTAGTCATCATTTTGCCATAGTGACAAAACACACATGTCAAAGTGTGATGAGAACTAAATGCTTATGAGCTCAGAATTAAAAGAACTAGAGAAAGAATTAAAAGAACACAAGTGATAATCAAAATTTGAGAATTTAGTGAGATAAAAGAGAAGTGGTGAGAAGAATTTGTTTGTTAGTTGCAGAAGGCTTTGAAGAAATTAGTAAGTTATCCTTTCTACTTGCAGCTCAAATTTTATTTTCTAAAATGTCCTAGAGAAATTTTAAAGAGGAAGAAAAGGGAGAGGTACAAAAATTTTGTTTACAAAATCCCTCCTAGATGTGTTTCTTGGGTTTGATGGCACTAGAACAAAGGTCATTTTCTAGGATTTTTTGTATGAATGTAGACATGTTAATATACCATATATGGGTAGTTCCCTATTTTGGTATTTCTACAATAATAGGGATGAGAAAGTGCCTAGGTCTAACCCCTAGAAGCTTGACCTACAAAAATTTACTATGCCAAATGTGTTCATAGATGTTGAGCTTGTTGATCAGTTGGCCCATAATTACAAATAGGAAACCAAAAAATTCAGAGGGGTAGATGGAAACCCAATTCTTGTTGTCTATAAATCATGTATTGTTTAATGTTTTGGTTTGAACAAGGAAGCACTTACCAAAATTGAAATGGAAGGGTACTCAGTGGACTATGAAAGGATGTTAAGGAGTATGGGGCTGCAGGAGGTAGCCTATTTAAGGAAGAGGGGACATACTAACAAACCAATGATGGTGACTTGTAAGGATCCATTTCCTACACTGGAATTTATGGATTTCTTTCAGAAAACATATCACGGGTAGTGTCATTTTTATTGAAATGATCATAGGTCCAGAATGCCATAGATTTGATGTATATGTCAATGAGAATTCATAATCCCAATGTCAACCTAATTTGATATTTCTACTAAGATTGAAAGGATTTTGCACAACTAGTTAGTCTACTGGAAGACTAGTAGAACTTTTAAAAATTATTCTCTATTGTGCCATCTAATCCTGTTCCAAAATAGCAACGTGTTCAGATACTCCATGAAATTAGCCATAGTGGATGATCAATAAAGAACACTCCCATTTCATCTATGGTGTAGGGTGTGGGATAAGAATAGTAGAGATTTTAATTATAACACTTTTCATGACTTATTTGTTTTGTGGATATTGAGGGCACTTGGGATGCAGATGTAAAAATTTTCTCTTAAGATAAGGCTTGTGTTGAGACCATTGGAACATAATCCTAAGAAGGGTTACACCTATAATTCTTTTGATTGTATTTATAAGAGTGATCAAACTCTTATTAGAGTTTATGGGTGCAAGCAGGCCCCTCGTAAACTACCATTTTTTTTTCTAATAGAGTTTATTTTCTACAGTTTATTTGACAGTTGACATGGTTTGAAAGGGGAGTAAATGGTTGAAGGAGAAAGAGAAATTTCATGCCCCATCTAGTCAGATTCATAGGGTTTTCTATTGGTTCTAGTTCTATTGAGAAATTTCAAAGTTATTTTAAAGGAGTCTATCATTTTATATATGGAAAGGAAAGGGCCTATCACCCTGAAGGTCATGTAAGTCCTTCAACAAATAATTTAAACATCAAATAGACATAAATAAATATACTACCCAAAATCGTATTAATCCTTCAGATGTCATGCAAAAATGGAAAAACAAAAGGGAACATATTGAATAATTTAGAAGGTGAAAGACAAAAAATGGATTGCCAAGGTTTTGCCATGATCAGATCAATGAGATAATAAGAATGGAATTTTTTTGAGATATTTTGAAAAGGTATTTAGAAAATATACAAGTGATGTTCCACTAGAGGTTATGCCTTCTCCTCCTAAAAGGAATAAAAAGTTGATTATTTATGGTTCAAATTATGATGATGCAACAAATTCCCCTCCTAAAAATAAAATGCAAGAAGAAGTGGCACCTATTGTTCCCCATGATGACTCACAAGGAGAAGGAGATACTAAAGAGGTTGCTAGTAAACTCAACACACTTGATAATGATGAAGAAGTGGATGAGCCTGGCTCTCCATTGGTATTTCAGGAGGAAGTTCATGGTTATAATGCTTATCTTTAGGAAGAAAAGGAACCTATTAATTTCTGAAAGGGAAGTTATATTAGTAAGATTTATTGACGATGAAAAATTTATTGAAACTCAGGAATTTAAGGATTTTTTGATACATATGAAAATGGAAATTTTTGAAGAAAGGAAGCAATTAAATTTGATGGGAGTGGAAGAGTCAAAGCATGAGGAATTCATTCAAAAAATACTCAAGGAGATTAATCTTGGTGAGATAAATTGCACCTTGGAGGAGGCTACAGAGATGGTAAAGAAGAGTGGCATGTTGATTATTCCAAGACTTACCCTTAAACATTTATTTCTTTTATACCAATTAAAAAAACAATATGACCCCACATTTTTTTCCAAAATTCATACTGATGATAAGATAGCTTAGATATTAGGGTATAACCCCAAGACCGATACTTTGGCAATGTGGATGGGTTTCAAGGGCCCTCATAAGCCCAAACTTGTTGAAATTGTGAAAGAAAATGATGGAATGGAAACAATTCAAATAATAGAGAACACTAATCCCTTGGTATCTACTTCAAATTTAATACATAAGCAAATGTTTAACAAAGATTAGGTCAAGCACATGCAGGAGAAACTAGAGCAATCTCAGAATAGGAAATGGAAATGAATAAAGTTATCAATGAATTATACCTTGAAAGGGAAATATTGCAAAAGGAGATAAAAGACTTGAAAGGTAATGACCAACGAAAAATATTTTGTACTACATAAAGATGCACCATCCATTCCTATTGATGTAACACATGATGAAGTGCCAAAAGAAAAGATAAGAAAATATGAAGAGGAAAATGGCCAACTAAGAATCACAAATGAGATGCGTTTATAGAAAATTCCCAGACAAAGAATAAATGCTTTGGAACAAGTATTGGCACATAGGATAGGTCTACTGATCAGTAAATGTGATGAAGTGTTTGAAGGGTATCAAGTTTTATTAGACACGTTGGAAACTTTTGACAAACATAAGCCATAGCTGAAAGAGATTTCCAAGAGGTGGAAGCCTTCTCATTTTGATTTGATCAATCTTAGTGAAGCTATTCAAAGAGATCTGGATGCACATAAAGAGATAAAGGATACAAAGGAAATGATTGATGAAGTCATAAATTTGTTTTGGATATATAGAGAAAGAGGAAGGGAGAATAAAGGAGAAAATAACCTCCTTCCATACCATTAAACAATTTTAAATTCCTAAACTTGTTGATAAATAATGTCATGTCAAGATTCGAGAGGAATGGATGATAAAATATAAAGAAATGGTTCCAAAATCCATATCTCTTTTAAAAGAGGATAACGATTTCAGCATCAAGAGTTTTAACATGTTCTTGGACATAGTTGTGGTATAAGAAAATAGATTCTTAAAGTTTCTGATTGAATTCAAGGCTATGACCAGTAATAAATGGAAAGATCATTTTCTCAATATCCCAGACATACTCCATCACCAATGGCCAACTCATGTTCATATTTTGGAATAGGTTGATGAGTATCTGAAGTCTATCATAAAGGGGTCCCAGAGGAAAGAAAAAGCATCTAAAGAAAAAGAGTAAGTTGGCAAAGGATTAGGATGGGGAGCTCCCACTTCTAGAGCTTTATTTCTCTCACCTAGACCTTATTTTGGTCTCTCTTAGGGTCTAATTCACTACCCTAACTAGAGGATTCCTCACTGATCCTCTAACGCCTTAAGATCTCTCCAACAAGTTCAAATTCTTCTCAAGATCCTTCTCCATAAGCCTTTCAATTCATGGCTTGTCTTGGACTTCTACTTCCCTAACTGACTCATCTTCTTAAGGATTGTAATCTTGAATTCTTCCTAGTCTTTTTCCACCCTTATTGATCCAATCTTGTGGATCTTTCACCTAATTTCTAATCGGGTTCAAGATTTATAGTCTTTTAGGCCTTGTAGCCTTTTTAGGCCTATTAGCCCTCCTAAACACAGAAAATATGGATTTCCTCTCAAAATCCATCAACACCCTAAAATATAAACACATATTCCTTGTGGGTTTTTCCTAAACTTAGATATTTTATAGGGTCTTGGATTCCCACCTTGTCCGTACAATGGACTTTCACCAAACCCCTAAAATTGAGGGTTTCTAGGGCATGAACACTGGTTTGGTTTCTTGACTTACTTTAGATGATCTAGAAACCCCCTCTGAACTCCTCCTTCCATCAACATGTCTGTATTACATTCCCCTACACTCCTCTACCATTGATTGGCACACACCAATCACCAAGAAATCACCATCACCGTTGTCCTGTTCAGTTCCCCTAGCTAGAATAGCCAATACTCGCCTAGGGCCTAAATGTTCTCTTGCCTTCCCTACACACACACACTCCACACACTATATATACATATTATATACAAGGATTTACTTTATTCCAAGTGGTCATAGGACTTTGGACCACAGGAATGCCAAGAAAAGCCATTATCTACATGACTGGTCCAAAACTGGACAAAGAACTAGTGAAAACTAAAAGATTTACAAAATGTTAACTAGTGTGCATAAACAGCTAAGATAATGCCAAAGAGACTAAAGAAATACCACACAAACCACTCTAAATGCATTAATTTAACCCATTCAATGCATTAAGGTATTGGATGATGGTTCTGTCTGCAAATACAGTGCAAAATCCTACTTCTCCACAATCAGTCCGTACAAAATGAATTCCAACTATCAGTTTAGGGTTTGTTCCACCTTATATATCCTAGTACCACATGTCTAGACCCTCATGTCAAGATTTGGGCACATTTAAAGCCGATTCCTAAAAACTAGGAAATGTTGTCATGACAACTTTGCAAAGTTGCAAAAGTTGTCATGACAACTTTGACAACTTTTGTCAAAAATGACATTCTACCACTCCAA
>MU224214.1:2893809-2911948 GCA_018584345.1 Thuja plicata
TGAAATAGAGATAAAAGGGACTTAATAATTAAATCAAATAATGATTTAATTAATAAGTGAAAGGTGACTTAATAATTAAATCAATAATGATTTAATTAATAAGTGAAAATACCCTTTTAACTCTAACAATATATATATATACCTTAATGAAAGCATATCAATCATGTATTTTCATCCCTGACCCAAATTCATGTTTCTTTGTTATGCTATTGTTTATGTTTGTAGAAAATCCTGTGGGAAATCAATTTTTTTGTATGACTTCTTTTATATGATTTTTTTTCTCCTCCATTAATAACCAAGGAAGGACGTTTATATTAATTTGGTCTCCATCGCTATTTAATTGAATGACATTTTTCATTTCATGATTGGCTTCCTAAATGTCACAAATTTTGATATTTTTTTTCTTTTTCATGCCCTCCATCCAATATTTCCATAATATTTCTGTTATATTTTTATGATATGCATTGTATCAAAAAAATGCACAATTTTTAGTTTCTCATAGTAGGGAAACCTAGTAAATTGTCAGGGATAACTTTTCAGTCCCTGTAGAAGGTGGCCATTAATTCCTTGATGACCTTCATGAAGTATATAAGTTAAACAAATTAACAAAAACAATCAATGTCAATTACAACATGAGTAAAGAAAATACAATATAAAATTATAAATTCCAAACATATCATATATGATAGATAAACAATTTTATCTAATGTATAACCTTGATGATTAATTCTATTATATTCCAACTTCCATAGGTGAGGTGTCATTCTCTGTGGTTTTGATGTAGTCTCTTCTTTCCCATTGAAAAGATTTTTTTCAGTAGTTTGATACTTATGATTTATGTAGAGGAAGTGCCTATACTCATCAAATACCTCCTTTCCTAAACTTGTTGAATGATGAGATTTCATCTTTCAACCCCAAATTGGACATGCAAATATTCCCTTTGTTTGAAGACCTACAAGATCATATATAATTGGATTAAATACATCAATTTTATTCATTATATATAATGAATAGATTATTTACAAAATAAGCATGAAATCTACTTCATAAAATTAAATATTGTTAAAGTGCAGTCAAACGTTATAACATACCATAAAAATCTCTTAGCCTTGGGGCATCATGAATTATCCACACAAGCATTGCATGGAATTAAAATTGTCTTTGTCCTATTGGTCTAGAGACGTCATACATAGTGATTTTATTCCATAAATTTAGTAACTCGTCAATAAGAGACTCGATACATACATTCATATATTTATCTTGGTACATACCTAATTGAATGAACATAAACATTACATTATTATTATAACTATTTTACTGCAATGTGTGTGTATGTTTGTCTGTGTGTGTGTGTGTGTGTGCGCGCGCGCGCGTGTAACTATTAAATGAAAAAAAATATAAGTCATTATGCAAAAAATAAGACAAATGAGATGCTACTACATTAAATAAAATTGATGTAAACAGATAATTGGAACAATCATTGCCAACATTATGTGCTCCCTCTTTATTGACATCAGTGGAGGAATGTTATTGTTGATAACAAACAAAAGACACGCCGAGTAAATAGATCTCATCTCTCCAAATGGATTCACATCATCCGCTGCCAATTAAAGCCTCATATTACATGTTTCTTATTTAAATTGTCACAATTTTCCTCCATATCCCTAAATATAGAACCATCCATAGACATTCAAATGATATCATCTCCACTTCTGTTATGCGCATGGTAATCCATAAATTTCACTGAGCATTTGCACGAAAATAAATATTGCATACGTGGAATAATAGAAATATAAGTAAGAACCTTGTGAGGCATGCTTTTTGTTAGTTGACCTATGTGATATCTATTGATATGACATTCCAGGCATTCTGTTATAAATTCATGTTATTTATGATATATAATATGATCATTGGGACATGCATCTATTGCTTGATACTCCATTCTAATATCTTTCATAATGGAAGATAAATCTTGGTATGAGTGAGGTAAAATATTTGATGGTGGTAACAAAAATTCACCTATCAATATACAATAAAAAATAAATTGTTATTATAAAGAATATTGATGGTACATATTTCATCCTTTATTTACTAGTGATGAACTAACAACAAAAGTAGCTAAAAAAGTATGACATATATGACATACGTTAACATATGTGATATTTCTATGTTGGGTAAATCATTCATAGCCTTCAAGATCACCAACAACAATACAAAAAAGATACGAGTTGTTTGGGAGCCTTCATAAAGGGGCTTGTATGTCTTTTCAAGTACAGGTAAACCATGAACATCATCAAAGTCATCTCGATCGTCATGATCAGTTGTGGCACTAAATGTGTCATGGATTAATGTATTGGTAACATCATCTTCAATTGTCTTTTCTGGTGCATGATCATCTTCTTCCATAGGATTGTTAACTTCATCTTTGATATTCATAGCTACATGTTCTTTTTCTTACAAAACCACATTCTCTAGGATGTGATAATCCATATCATGTGCCCTAGGGCATCCCGCCTTTATAATGATGATCGAGACAAATAAACCATGATCATGATTCAATCAATATAAAGACATATAATGAACAACTTACCAATGGATGATAATCATACCCCCATTTAATGTGACCATGCTACCTATGATGTTTCTGAGATGTTGTGATTAAAATTCTTCTCATCTTTAATCCCTTGTAATAATTGCAAGGATAATAAGATTTCTCTTCACCTTTTCTTTTCAATCTAGCCCACAATCTAGAAAGTGTCTCTTCATTTTTCTCTATACTAATATTATCTGGCATGATTTTTCTTTACCAAGCTTGAATATTTAGATCAAAAATTATCAAAATCACACTCCAATAATTTTTAATCATAGACAACTAACAAAATCTAATAATTCTTATATTTTGTACCAAAAAATTTTATCTGTAACAAACTGTCATAAGTATAGAAAATTCACAAGTATAGGAAAACAATGTCACAAGTATATATAAATTGGAAACCATATACTATTATAAAACCATCCAACACCAACATCCAAACTCCAAGGTTACTATTGACACAAACTTGATTAATACCTCCAAACATATAGGTGAGGCTTCTAACAAGATTTTTTACTCTCTTCAAATTAACAATCACTATCAATGATGATAATGAGTCCACTTGACCTAAAGGATTACCAATACACCTTAACATAACTTCTTTCCACTTTGACAACTCACCAAGGAAAAAGGGATTCCCTCCATTATCAACAACTGATCACAATGCTTAAAGGACCAGTAACTCATCAAGAAATGGATCTCAACCCTTCCTTCAATCAAACTCCAAGAATCAGGAAACCATTCTTCAATATATTGATTTCTAGTTCTACAAAAATTTCATTTTTCAACTGCCAACATAAGGCATAAATCAAAAGACTCACCACCAAGATGGACTTCACCAATGTATAAGGATTCTTCATGGATCAAATTCTACTTCCCTCACATAACACTTCCCACAGAGACTCTCAATAATAGTTGCAAGGTTCAACATGCCTAGGGGTCATCCAATTTCCCTTCTTGGACTCTTGAAAATCTATTCCCAAACCATGGACCTCCCTATCATAGAGCTCTCCTAAAAAATCAGACTAATTTCAACAAAATATAATAAGCCCTGATCATATTTTAATGAACAATGACAACTCCAAATCCTAAAGGCTTTCAAAATCCATGATCATAGTTTAATGATCAATGACAACTCCAAACCCTAAAGGCTTTCAAAATTAGACTTTCAAAAACTTTTATATACTAATTCCTTCCTTTGATCACCTTTGACTAGGATCCCATTAGAACTTCCAAGAACATTTATGGAATCAAACATTTATTTGAAACAACAGTCACTTGGTTTCTTTCAAGAAATGAAGAACTTTGACATTGAAAGAATCAAATTTTAAGAATTTTTCAACAATGCATTTGTGAGAAATCTATAAATCTATCTCCAAACCCTTGAATTGGAGAGTTTTATAATATTTTTGAAATATCTCATTCACAATTACCATATACCCGTCAGCCCAAAAACTAACGTGGTGTGAAATAGAGACAAAAATCATAAAGAAAAAAATAGGGTATGGTGCGAAATAGAGAAGAAAATCATAAGTGTACATTGAAATAGAGACAAAAATTGAGGAGTATTGCAATTTTGAAACATCGGGCAATTTTTTTTTTTTAAAAATGAAAAATTTCACAAGTACCTGATGATACAGTTAATTATTGGACTTTCGTCAAAGAGTTTTGTCAGATTTTGTAGTCAAATGAGTTAATGTGTTCTTAAACTTGGTGATTTCTTATCTCTTTGCAATTCACCTATCCTAATCTCTCTCTTTCATTGTGTTCACTCTCCATTCTCTTCCTTTACCATGATCATGATTTTGTCTCATGCTCCTACTAAAGTGGGGGATAAATGTACTATCTTAAAAATTAAGCACTTAATTTCTACTCATTTTGGGAACATTTTTAGCCCACTTTAGTGTTTTCCTTATGGTATGACCTTATATTGCACTTAAATGCATAATTAATTCAGATATAGGTCCTCATCCTTCTTCAAACTCAAGGTTGGCTCCAAGTTCTATGTTTATTTTCCCATTTTCCCTCCATTCACAATTCATTTCCCTCCTAGGTCCTTTTACATTCATTTTACATCTTGGAAGTTACTGTGATTTCCTAACAAACTAAGGCTTTCAAATCCCTCTTTCAACACATAATCCTAGGTCCTAGATTGACTTTGAAAGGGTCTTCCTAGACAACACTGACTTGGTTAAGCCTTTTCCTCCACTAGGCTTACTTAGGTCGGCATTTTCCTGAGGGTTTTTCATTTAGTTGGCTCCGGGTCCTATGCAAGGTTGTTTCTCGTAGGTGCTTAATAAGGGTCGACCTTATAGAATCTAAGCCCTAAAAAGTCTATAAAAGGAGACCTCTTCCCCTAATTTTCACATCATTTTTCTATTGTGAAATCTATTATGATAATCCTTAAAGGATTAGAAGTTATCATTAGTATACAAGCAGACAATTTTGGTCAGTCATGATCACCGAGAAACAACACTCACCAAGCAACAGCATTCACCGAGCGCAGTGGTCACCGACATGTTTTGAACACTGAGCAGTATATCAACCAAGCACCAATCTACAGAGACACAACCAAGCACCAATACGCATAGACATCATCGAGCACCATTCTACACCGAGAGATAGCATTTCACCAGGAAAAGCAGATGTGAACTACATGTCAGCTTAAGAACTTTAGTCTTTAAAAGAGCTTTATGATTAGCTGGAAAACCATTTCTTGAGGATCAAGAAAAGCGTAAATGATGGATTTAATTAGTTAACTGATTGTATTCATACAAACTAGGAGATCAAGGTCAAGTTGTAAACCTTTGATCTTAGAGTTTTTCAAGAAAAGAGTGAAACCTAATTAGGTCAAAATCTTGTATATATAGATGTATTAATCAATTAAGAATATGATGATTGTAGCCACCAAGGACATCTATGGATCAGACAAAGGTTTTCATGTAGAAGGATAGATAAAGAAGAATTCAGTTATGAAGAACTACATTCAAGGCTACCAAGTGGAACATAGGTATTATTCATCATAATAAGCTGATATATATTTTGTGAACTTAATGGATCTGTAATCAGCAATACAAGATTGTAATCAATCAGATCATATATTTTTTACTCTCTAAAAATTGTAGCAAGTAAAATCCTTTAAGAAGGTGGACTTAACAGTATTTATGTAAATCTCTTAATCAAGTGCACACATACATTGTGTTTCTAAAATATCTTAACTGAGTACACTTAACAACGTGATCCTCCTAACAGGTTAAGATCATCAGAAGTGATCACAACTTGTATCCCTAACATGCACCTTCCATTCTGCAGATAGTGAAGCTTTATGGGTTGCATCCCCATTGTATTTCTTACCTTCTAACAAGGGTTTGTTCGTTACCAAATACTTGTGTCATGAGTATATGCATTTCATGAATGTTTCAATGTTTGTTTACATGCATTTACATTTATTCTATGATATTGTATGCATAAAGTAGAGAAGCTACAATGGTCGATTATGTAATTAATGAGTACTAAGGTTTAAAGTGATAAAAAATTTAAGGGTACTGATTCACCCCTCCCCTCTCAATACACACCCTTCCATTATTCCAATAAATGGTATCAGGGCTAGATCTCTTATTTGGAAAATTTTAATCACTTGAGATAAAATATCATACAATGGAAAGGTATAAGCTTGATAAAAATATTGAGAATTAGAAGTTGCAAATACAAATTTTCTTTGAGAAATACAAAGAGGCAAGAAACAAAATGAAAGAGTTATCGGCTGAAAGAAAAGTCATGGCATCGTGCTATAATGAAACTTGCTATCATGAGAAGGAGATACCCTAGACAATGCTTAGTCAAGCAGTAAAATCTAAGGGATGGTTTTGATTAAGATGTAGGTTCTAAGAAACTCACAAAGATGTGACACCAAGTATGGGATGTTTTTTATTTTCTTGGAATATGGATTTTGAATATTGGATGAGGTTTGATCAATTTTATAATGCTTACTTAGAGGGATGACTTAGGATGATCCTAAAATGAAATGATGGGGATGAAAGTTTTGGGATGAAGAAGAGTAAATGGATAGGTTATTGTGATGTGTTGATATCTCTTAAAGTTTATAAAGGTGCGGTTCAAATGATACTTTCCCATGAAGCGTGAAATCTTGTTGTTGAAAATGATCTTGTTGTACTTTTCACATTCTTGGATCTCTTGTTTGACGGGTTTCACAATGTGTTGATACTTATTGGTCTCTTGATTGGTGATCTTCTTCTCTTTGTATATGTGGGGTAGTTGGATTTTCACTTTCTTCTGTTTCCTTGAATCGGACATGTGTGATCAAATAGATTGGCCTTGCAAAAGGTAATCACTGCTTGTTGATTCGGATTGATTGATCTTGAGGTAGCCTAGTTGAATGTGTTCAATGGAAAGAATGAGTTTCAATCATACATCAAAGGCATTGACTATGCTAAGTATACCTTGATTCAAACAGGAACAATCATGTGTTTGAAGACAATCCAATAAGGGATAAAGAAAACTTGAGGGATACAAGCAATTGTGACCTAGTTTGATTGATAGGAAATTGAATGATCAAGTCACCAATGTTTTGATAGTTTAAAGACACTCAAGAAATACCTACCTAAGGAAACTGTCTTAGCTTCAAAAATCTTTTATCACAAATGTAGGCACACATACAAGAGCTAATCAAATACGGCCATCACCAAGTATGCAATGACTCCAGTCATGATGTCATATTAGCCGACTCCAGATGCTCAAGGTGGCACAAATGTGTGAGTATCCTGGGGAGGTTACTATCCTCCTTGCACAAACATTATCAAGCTTTCAGAGGTAAATCAGGTAAGTCGCTACTTTAATGACTCTTAGTAAGGGTTTTTGATCGATTATGTCCTTTGTGTCTACGCAAGCATGATTGAGGCGTATAGACCCACAAAGCACCTTGGCACAAGCAGTCATGTAAATTTCATTGAGACTTTGTGGATCTACTTTGTGTTAGGCGTGAGCTGAGCATAAGCTCAAAAAATATTCAACTTCTGAGGCTTTAACCCCAAGAAGTAAATTTGATTAACGTGAGTTGGAGTGGTGTGGCTTACACCTCGTTCTCATGTGGGTCATTCTCGAGAGATTTTTACTTCAACCAGTAGGCCCAACTAAATGATTAAATTGAAAATCATGGATTGGAAATGAAAAGAGTCTAGATTTCTTATTTTCCCACAAGGGGAAAATAGCACTCTCTCCTATCCAATGTTGCTTTCTCCCAAACACTCAAAGCATGTGGTTAATTCCAAAAAGATTACCTGCCTAAGGAATATCAAGAATGTCTAGGTTTTTTATCTTCCCAAATGGAAAGAGAGCATAATCCCATAATGCTTGATTTGACCCACACAAGGAACCTCCTAATTAAGCTATATTCCTAGAAAATACTAAGAAGCACAATCATTTAAATGATGCAATTTAGGCAACCAGCAGGACAATGTGAGTAGTTTCAAACAATTTTCTTTGGAAAGTGGGCTCCAAGAAGATCGATTAGTATTTTTACAAGTGTTTGGTCTTTGAAAATAATTTTGGATCAAGTAAAATCACCCAAATATTTGTTAGTAACCACAAAAAAATGCAAACTGGGCACAAATGCCGATTACAGGTAGAGACTATGATTTCATTAGCAGTTACTAATGACACAATTTGCAAAATAAACCTGAAACAACAAATTAACTTAATACCAGTAGAAACGCCGATTCAAGGAGTAGACACCAAATGATGGTTCAAGCTGAATCATTGTATGCGTAGATGCCTTGGTGACCTGCAAGACATAAAAATGCAGCAAAATATGCAAAATCCTTTTTTTTCCAGTAAATTTCTGATACAAATTTGAATGTTAGAATGTCAAGATTGTTAGAAATAGATTAAATTTAGTGTTCTTATGATGAATGATTTATTAGGATTGATTTCAGAATTAGGACCCCTTAGGAAAATCAATCTCTCCTAAAAAATAGAATGCTAAAATGCCAAAACACTATAAAAACACCAAAGAAACCTACAAACAAAAAGATTGTGAGCCCAAGAGTTATTCAAAGTGCCCCATAGAAAAGACGCTAATGTAGGTCAGAGATTTTGGTTCAGTGCAGATGTTGAATGATAGTTCATGAGAAACTAACGTATGCGCAAATGACTCTATGCAAAATGGAGACGTCGATTGGCGAGCTTGATGAAATTTTGAGAAAAAATGAAGGATGTTTAAGAAATTTTAAGGGACGTGGGTCCCACTGGATATGCCAGAATGTGTATGAGAAATCTTAAATCTTTTGGGATCAAGTGTAAACATGAAAATGTTAGTGGGTTAGTACATGTAAAGATTCAAAAGCATGCAATACTTGAAAACAACAAGAAATACCATAACATCGGATTAAGCTAAAACAAGTTTTTACACCCTATTTAGACTTGTTTGATTTTCTTATAAGATGGAATGTGGATGTGCTCTCTCTCAAAAAAAAAAATGGACAATCCCCAAATGATAATGCTTACTTTATTACGGATGAAAAACTTGAATGCAAGAGCTAATGGATGGTGGAAGAGCTTAGGAACTAGTATGAAGAGCTAGTCTCAAGCTTTCCACAATGGAGATTAAACTACTATGATATGCAATGCAAGAAGAAAAATAGATTCAATTACCAAATTATCCTGACATGTAATAGCTAGATGGATTAAACAAGAACTAAGATTGAAAGCATAAAAACACTATGAAATTCTAGAGCTATTCTAGCATGTTAACAATGCACAAATGAGACATGAAATGCAAGGAGAAAGACCATCTATTTATAGATTTTTGGAGGGAAGAGAAGAGTTTGGATGAGGTGGAACCTATGTGGCATCCACATAGGAGCTACATGAGGGACACATAGGCTTAGAAGAGAGGTCAATTTTGAGCATTTAATGCTTGAGTGGCTCAAGGTTGCTCACACATGTGTGAACAACCTTAAGGAAATATGTGGGGGACAAGAGGGTGGTTGCATTTAAGAGAGTTGGGTGGATCTCTTGTGATGAGTTTCTCACACGTGTGAGCATTCCATTAGCACTAAAAAGGTTAGGAATCACCTTTTAAGTTAGATTAGTGAGTGATTAAGTGGGATAGTTAGTAGGGTAGGCTTCTAGATTGGATTAGTAGGTTTCTAGGTAGGGTTTAGTTTAGTATTCAAAGTAGATTTGAATTAATCATAGCTTATAAGAATTAAGAGTGTGAGGGATTTTTAATAAATATAAATTTATTAAAAATGGATTTGTGAGACAAATTTATTGTATTGAATACATTAGGATAGTATTTAGATTGTATTTAGATATTTGGGAGGGGAAATATTTAATTGATTAAATTAAGTAGTTAGATGAATATAGGAGTTATTAATTAAATTAATATTTTTGGACGTCTGCAATATTAAATCAAAAATATTAAAATTATAAATTTAATATTTAATTTAAGTTTTTTAATATTGGGTGACCCACTTTTAGTAGAGGGAGATAGTGACTCAGATGATTCTGAGTCTTTGAATATTAATAGCTAGAATAAGGCTTAGTTCATAGGCTTTGCATGTAGCCTATTATATTTTTGATGTTTGAGACTTCTGGATAAATGTTTAAGAAATTTTGATATATATATATATATATATATATATATATATATATATATATATATTGTTAGAATGAATTTAGAATAATTGAGAGGGGGGTTGAATCAGTTATCCTCAGGTCCATATATGCCCATATAAAAATTTATACCACTTCAACAACTCAGATCTGCTCGGCAACAATAAACAATAAAAGTGTGCAGTTTACTGTACTAATGAAATAAGCTTACAAAAACTTAGCAGTAAAACACAACATAAACATTCACACATTTTGACACCATTTTTTAAAGTGGAAACCCAATATGGGAAAAACCACCAGTAACATGCTACCAAAATTTCACTCTTCTAAAGTGATGCCCTGTTAGGAGCCAACCCTGTTAAAGGTTATAAAACACACTATCAAATGTGACCTGGTTAAAGGATTTAATCACCCTGTCAGGAGTGGCCTTGTTAGAGGACTTAGAACATTCCAATCTGAATGTCACCTTGTTCAAAGGATTTATACAATGACTGTTAGGTCAACCTAGTTAAAGGATTTGAACTAATACAATGGTTAGAAAGTAATCAGCAGGTGTGATCTGATACATACAACTTACTTTGCAAATCTAGATCCAATTTTATCTCTAATGCTAATTCACTAAGTTGCCTCCATTTTCATCTCAAACTTCGGATCTGCTTGGAAATCCATCAATAAATCTCTCTCTACTTCTCTTCTCAGCCTTCTCTGCTAGGTCTTGCCAATCAGTCAATTAACCATGCAATACTCTTGCATATAACTTCTCCTTACACTTGGATACATAACAATAACCTTAGTAGGTTATATTATACCTCATCATCTAGGTCAGATAGATCTTTTTCCGCTTAATCAAGATCGTAGATCTTTGGTTAGGTCAGATCCAATAGATCTTTCCATCATTACATTTAATTTACTTCTCCAATACAGTCATTAATTAAAAATTGAATCCATGCGCTAATAACGGTTTTATGTGCATTAAATGAGTGTGGACCAATCTTAATTAACAATGCATATCCCAATAAAATCAACTATGTTGGCCAGAGATCTCAAATCTTATCAATTACTAAACTATTGCTTCTCGGATTTCTCTATCTCCCTCGGCATTTCACGGGCGCTTGGCATCATCTTTACTTTGCTCGGCATCACCTTTCACTTTTCTCGACATTGACTTTGCTTTTCTCGGCATCGACCTTCCAGTGAACTATCAGTGAAAGATAAACAACATATCACTTTGCCAAAGTACCAAATGATCAAGTACCTTAGTGTATACTCATAACTCAACCATTTCCTTGGTCTTATTGTTATCCTATTCTTCAAATCTTCATCAATCAATAGATATGGTACTCAAACATACAATAATAGTCTGACCAGTCAAGGTTTGACATCAATGAAAAAATAACAATTGTCTACGTTATAGAAATATTTCCAACAATCTCCCTCTTTGGCATTGATGGCAACACTAAACTGTAAAAAAATAATTTCCAACCAAAGTTACCATACAATCCAAAAAGTGTGTGTTCCTTGATATGAATAGATCTTTATTAATGGATTTAGCTTCATTCTGATTCTCAGCTGTAAAATATTACTCCCTTTGTGTCTGTAATCACACTGATATCTTTCTGTGTCTGTTCAGCTCCCTCTTTTAGTAATATCTCGCTTGTCTATTTTTATCAATAATCTATTTTAGCAATAATCTCCCTCTTTGACAACAATGCCAAAGATGTTGACATCTTCACTATGCAGATTCATCTTGTTCTAATCTTTGTATCATGTTGTTCCTATCATCTTTGTTTATGACTGATCTTCTTTTCTATTCTTGTCTTCTACTTCACAGTTTTTAGGTAGCACCCTAAAAATGTGACTCACTGTGCATCAATGTGTCAAGTGTTCTGATTAAAACATTTGATGCAACAATACTATTCAAAACTAGTTAGCCTCTCTTAGGGGAATCACCCCCAATTTGCCTCTTAGATACTCATGAGCATCCTTGGGCAATGCTTTTGTAAATATGTCTGCCAACTGTTCCTTAGTGTTCACATATTCCAGTCTCACTTCCTTCTTTTGAACTAGCTCCCTCAAGTAATGATACTTGATAGCTATATGTTTTATCTTAGAGTGGATTACAAGATTTTTAGAAATATTAATGGCACTCGTGTTATCACAATATATGACAACTGGTTTTTTGATCTCCTCCTTCATACCTTTCAGTAGTATCTTCAACCACACAATGTTTGAACAATTAACTTTTGCTGCCACATACTCAGCTTCAGTTGTAGATTGTGAGGTGCAATTCTGTCTCTTGCTTGTCCAGGAAACTAATCTTTTCCCCAAAAGAAATGCTCCTCTTGTGGTGCTTTTTCTATCATCCACATTACTAGCCCAGTCCAGTCAGAATCAGTATAGACTCTGAGTTCAAACTTGTCATTCCTTTTGTAATATAGGCCATAATCTTCTGTACCTTTCAAATATCTTAGAATTATTTTCACTGCCATTATATGTGTCTTTTTTGGATTAGCAGAAAATCTAGCAACAATTCCAACTTCTAATGCAATATCAGGTATACTGTGTACAATATATTGCAGCTTACCAATCATCGATCTGTATAGTGTTTAATTTACCTCTTTTGTATCATCATTCTTTGTCAACTTATGTCCAGTAGTCATGGGTGTACTCATTGGTTTTGAATCTTCCATACCAAAAGTTTTCAGTATCTCCTTGACATATTTTGATTCAGTAATATAGATACCATTCTTCATTTGATGTATTTGTAAACCAACAAAGAATTTTATCTCACCAAACATAGACATTTATAATTGAGTTTGCATCTCTTTTGAAAATGTTTTGCATATCATATCTTGTCCACTGAATATGATGCAATCAACAAAAATTTTGGCCAATAAAATTCCTTTACCTTGCTCTATCTTCAAATACAGATTGTTGTTGTCATTTGTTCTTGAAAATCCAATCTTTATCAGTTAATTGTGCAATCTTTCATACCATGCTCTGGGTACTTGTTTCAATCCATATAATGTCTTGTGCAGTCTGCAAACCATGTTCCTCTTGCTTGGGTCAACAAATCCATCAGCTTGTTAAATATATACTTCCTCTTCTAATATCTCATTTAGAAATGCTAACTTCACATCCATTTGATAAAATTTAAATCCTTTGTAGGTTGCATATGCAAGTAGATTTATTACACCTTCCAATCTTGCAACTGGCGTGAATGTCTCTCCATAGTAAATTCCTTCCTCTTGTGCATAACCTTTGCATACCAGTCTTGCTTTATTCCTTGTTACCTCTCTATGTTCATTCAGCTTGTTTCTAAATAGCCACTTAGTACTAATTACATTTTTGTTGTCAGGCCTCAGTACTAGTGTCCATGTCTTTTTCTTTTCTATCTGGTCTATCTCTTCATTCATAGCTTGAATCCAGTCTTCATTGTCTAAAGCATCTTTTACTATCTTAGGCTCAAAATCACATAGCAAACATGTGTCTTCTCTTAGTTTGCTTCTTTTCATAACTGTAGAATCCTTTGCACCTATGATTTGATCAGGTTTATGGTGCCTTCTCACATATTTTGAAAAATTAGGCTTTTTCTTAGCTTATGTTTGATCATTCATGTTCAGTTTAGGTTGAAACTGTTGGAGATTTACTTCTGGCAGCTAGTTGATTGTATGTTTGTCATTGATGACAACATATAATATACAGCAGTGTTCTGCATGCACTTATCATAATGATGGTATCAAGCCTTGTGTGGTTATATTCATGTTATAGAAATTTTTTTTATGTTTTTTTCATACACGTAGACTCAGATAAGAAGTTTTAGTTGTGTTGTGTAATTTTGTTATGTGGCAGTTACAGATTCTGGAGTTTGTCTGTACAGAGCCGACGTGTTTCATTGGTTCTTGAGTTGTGCCTATCTTCATGATATTGTGTGTATATTCAAGTTTAGTTATGAGTTGATGATATTTATCTAAAGGTGCCAAACGTGTTTCAAGAAGATTGCAAAGTTAGAGTTAATTTCGTGAGGCCAACTTAGTGAAGTGTCGCGTCTAGTCAGTTTATATTGCGCGGTTCTAATTATGCTTGTGTGATTAGTAAAGCCAAAAAGGATGTTATGAAGAGTTTTCTAACAGGTCCCTTGATCTTATACTTTGAGGAAGATACTTATAGAAAGTCATTTGTGGAATGCTAAGTGTGAATGATAAGAAAAGATGCAGGAAAGTGCAGAGAAGAATATCAGTTGAGTTTCATTCATCAAGGATCTATGTGAAGAAGAAGTGAAAGATTACAATACACTAGAACAGATCAAGATAGCAGGTCTACTCTATAGTTCATCATCAGATATAGTGCATATTTGTTCTTCAGAAGGTTGTAGCCTTCACCATTAAAGCAGTGAGCTTTTGGACAGTGAGTCCTCACCCTTAACCAGGTTATTTGTAAAAGACTCTTAACAGGGTCAGACCCTTAACCAGGTCACTATACTTATTACATTGTAAAGAACAACTCCTAATAGGGTTGCACGATCTTCTAATAGGGATTATTATAAACAAGTATAGTTCATTGTGGGTTTTAATTCCCACCGGGGTTTTTACCATTTGGTTTCCCCATAACCAAATTGTGGTGTTGTCTATTGTGTTATCTGAATGTGCATTTACTTTATTGTATTCTAAAGTTAATAAGAGAAAAGAATTAAATTGGATGATAACGGATTCACCCNGATGATAACGGATTCCCCCCCCCCCCCCCCTCTCAGTTATCCTTTGGGACTATTCTAACAATTGGTATCAGAGCCAAGTGCCTTGAAGAAGAAGCCTAATAGCTTAAGGTAGATCAGATGTCTTACTTTAGAAAAGAGAGCCCTAAGTTTGATGGAGAAAATTATCTGGATTGGAAAAACAAAATGATAACACATCTACAATGTGTTGGTTTTTACATCTTTGAGATAGCCACACAAGAAGTTGTTATTCCCTCTTTAAAATATCTATCAAGAGATGATGCTACTAGTAAACAGAAGGATACATTCACAGCTAATGCAGTTGCCAAAGAAGCCCTTATAAGTGCACTATCTGATAGTGAATTCTTTGAGATCAAGAAATTAGACAAGGCATACACAATATGGAAGTATTTAGAAGACATGTTTGAAGGAGATGTTCAAGCAAAGAATGCACGCAGGAAGACATGGAAAAATAAATACAACAGTCTTAAGATGTTACCTAAAGAGAACATTAGAGCCTATAATCAAAGGATAAATGAAGCAGTTTCTGGAATTAGAAACAATGGTGGAGAAATATCAGAAGAAGATATTATGGAAAAGCTGTTGACTACTCTAACCTTAGAATATGAGAATAAGATCAGTATTCTAGAGGAAACCATGCAATTTTCACAAGTCTTCAAGAGAGAGACTTTAATCAGTAAAATCTCTGCATTTGAGATATCAAGATTAAAGACTGAACCAAAAGGTGAAACAGCCTTCAAAGCTTCAGTTCATGGTAAGAAATCTCAGATCTCTAGCAATAATGAGAAAAAAGAAGTTGATGAAGAATTAGAAGAAATCATTGCCATGATTGCTAAAAGAGAAAAGAAAGGCAAAGGGAAATATGAAGGATAGCTTCCATTCAAATATTTTTCATGCAACAAGATCGGTCACTTTGCATCTAAGTGTCTTACAAGAGTAAGGAAATTCAGATCTAACTATAAACCTAAATACAGGAAGGAATGCTATCATGCTGAAGAAGGTGTAACTGATGTAGATTTAGGAGAAGATGAAATTGGATTTGTTTCCCTTAAAGAATCGATTGACCATATGGACATTGAAGATGAAGAGGAAACATAGGAGTTAGCCCTAATTTCTAAAGTAGACATCAGAACTGATTCAATCATTGACAGCGGATGTTCTCATCACATGACAGGTGATAAAGATAGATTTGTTCATCTAGACAAGTACAAAGGTGGTATAGTTAGATTTGGAGATAACACTCCTAAACCTATCATAGGCAGAGGATCCATCACCCTGGATGGAAAGAATAAGACAAATGATGTTTTGTATGTTGATGGATTACATCAAAATTTACTAAGTGTTGGATAGCTACTTGACAAAGGTTATCATTTGGAATTCAAAGACAATAAATGCATTATTAGCAACAAAGAAGGAGACATGATTGCATCAGGCTCCAAAACAAAAGGTAATGTTTTCCAGCTCAATTCAAATGTAAGTTGTTTTGTTGCAAAAGTATATGACAATTAGTTATGGCACAAGAGACTTTGTCATATCAATTTTGATAATATAGTAAAGATAAGCAATGTCAAGGCAGTTACAGATATTCCAAGTATTGCAAGACTAGCTGACACAATATGCAGGGAATGTGTTATGGGAAAGCATGTAAGGAGTTCTTTCAAAAGAAAGCAAAACTCAGTTGAAAACAAGTTAGACCTAGTGCATATAGATTTATGTGGTCCTACTCAAACCAGGTCATATTAAGGAGAAAGGTATTTCATTTTTTTTGTTGATTATTTTTCAAGAATGATGTGGGTTGCGTTCTTAAAAGAGAAGTCTAAAGCCTTTGAGAAGTTCAAAATATTCAAAGCCAAAGTGGAGAATGAATTTGGATTAAAACTAAAGTGTCTGAGATCAGATAGAGGAGAGTTCACTTCTAACTAGTTTTATGACTATTGTGAACATGGAATTAAAAGATAGTTGAGTGCACCCAGAACCCCACAATAGAATGGAATAGCAGAAATAAGCAACAAGATCATACTTGATACAGTGTGCTCTATGATGATTAAAGGAAAAGTTGTGCACACCAATTGGAGAGATGTAGTCAATACAACAGTCTATACTATCAATAGAACACAACTAATGCCAGGCATGGATAAGACACCTTATGAACTTTGGTTTGGTAATGTACCTATAGTAAAATACTTCAGAAAATTTGGCAGCAAGTGCTACATCAAGAGATATGATGGTGTTGGTAAGTTTGATGCTAGAAGCGATGAAGATATTTTCCTTTGTTACTCTACTAAAAGCAAAGCATACAAATGTTTTAATTTGAGATTAAAGAAGATAATTGAAAGTAATCATGTAAACATTGATGAGAAGTTCATGGTTCAAGAAAGGTATTATGAATATGCACCTATGATTGTGGATGAACCCAGCCCTAGCAGTAAAGACATTGTTCTTGAAGAAATGTTTGATTGCATTGATGTTTCATGTAATGAACCTGAATCAACCAAAGAAGTATCACAGATTACAGATGAGGATATTACACCAAAAGTTTCAAAGTTCACATCTAGGTATCATTCAAAAGATGATATCATTGGAGATCAGAGCAGCTGCATTTTGACTAGATCAAAAGCAAAAAGGTTAACAGTGGATGAAGAGGTATGTTTACTTTCAAAGATTGAACCTTTAAATGTTGAAGATGCTTGCAAGGATTCTAAATGGCAAAAAGCAATGGAAGAAGAACTAGATCAAATAACAAAAAATGATACATGGGAATTGATCCCTAGACCCAGTGACAAAAATGTGATTGGAACAAAGTGGGTATTCAGGAACAAGATGAATGAAGATGGTACAGTGGTCAGAAAAAAAGAAATACTAGTGTGTAAAGGATATGCATAGAGGGAAGGGCTAGATTACACTGACACATTTTCCCATATGAGAAGAATGGAAGCCATAAAGTTATCCTTGGCTTATGCAACATTCAAGGATTTTAAAGTATATCAAATGGATGTTAAATCAGCTATTCTGAATGGCGACTTGAAGGAAGAAGTCTAAATAGAACAATCTGAAGGATTTAATCTGTCAGATAAACCAGACATGGTATGCAGATTGAAGAAAGCACTCTATGGACTTAAACAGGCCCCAAGAGCTTGGTATGAGAGACTAGATGGTTATCTTACCAAGATTGGATT
>MU224214.1:2913680-2926972 GCA_018584345.1 Thuja plicata
GATGGATGTCATGTGTGTGACTCCATATTTTTAATGGGCCTGCCCCCTGTGTACATCATGAGGAAGTGACGACTTCCAAATGATTATCACTTGTATTTGTAAGAGTTATTGAAAGGTGACGATCTTAGAATAACTTTACCTTCTATTGTGATAGACATCTTGTGATGGCTAAAATAGATCATAATAGATGGAACTTGTGGATAGAATCGCTGATTGAGGCAATCCACATTAAAGCTCATGATTTTGTGGATAGAATCGCCGATGGAGGAAATCCACACAAGAGCTTGTGGATAGAATCGCCGATTGAGGCAATCCACCCAGGAACTTGTGGATAGAATCACCGATTGATGCAATCCACATTAAAGCTCATGAGTTTGTGGATAGAATTGCTGATGGAGGAAATCCACACGAGAGCTTGTGGATAGAATCACCGATTGAGGCAATCCACCTAGGAACTTGTGGATAGAATCGCCGATTGAGGAAATCCACATTAAATCTCGTGAGTTTGTGGATAGAATCGCTGATGGAGACAATCCACACGAGAGCTTGTGGATAGAATCGCCGATTGAGGCAATCCACCCGGGAACTTGTGGATAGAATCGTCGATTGAGGCAATCCACATTAAATCTCATGAGTTTGTGGATAGAATCGCCGACGGAGGCAATCCACACAAGAGCTTGTGGATAGAATCGCCGATTGAGGCAATCCACCCAGGAACTTGTGGATAGAATCACCGATTGAGGCAATCCACATTAAAGCTCGTGAGTTTGTGGATAGAATCATCAATGGAGGCAATCCACACAAGAGCTTGTGGATAGAATCGCCGATTGAGGAAATCCACCCGGGCGCTTGTGGATAGAATCGTCGATGGAGGCAATCCACTCCAAAGCTCATGCGTTTGTGGATAGAATCGCCGATGGAGGCAATCCACACAAGAGCTTGTGGATAGAATCACCGATGGAGGCAATCCACATCTTGAGACTATGTTTCTATTGATTACATAATTAGGATGATGCTTTTATTGCTTACATCATATGATTGATGTTATCAAGTGTCATATAAGTGTTGACATTGGATTGATTTATCCTCCCTAGCTAAGAGGGAGTGTTGATGTTTTGTATAGCTATAGTGAGGGTCATAAGTGTTGACATAGGAGACCACAGCAATTCTGTTTGATCATCCTCCCTAGCTAAGAGGGAGTGTTAATGTTTGTAGCTTCAGTCGTATGATCATTAGAATATATATAATACATCTTGATTAATAATAATATATTATATATGTTAGATTATTATTAATCATATGAAATTTAATATTTAATATTAAATTATTATATTATTCTTAATTAATAATTGATTGATGAAACATTATAAGATTGACATGTCCTTTCTTATAAATAATAATGAATAGACATGTCCCATGAAGGGACATGTCTCTCCTAGCCTCATTCCTAATATAAATGAAAGAGAGATTGTTGAATTTGGAAAACACATACAAAATATAGTGCTATTACATTTGCAGCTATCCTAAAACTTAACAATTGGAAACAAGCTTTGTAAAGAAGATGGTTCCGCAGCAGTTGACAAGACATTATATAAGTCTATGATTGGAAAACTTATATATCTTACTCAATCTAGACCAGACATATCTAATGCAATTAGCATTGTTGAAATATTTGCAGTTGAACCAAAACATAATCACCTAATGGCAATAAAGAGAATATTTGGATATCTAAAGGGAGCTATAGACTATGGTTTATGGTATCCTAAATCAGAGAATGTACAAATTCATGTGTATACAAATGCAGATTGGGTAGGTTGTCTTGATGACAGAAAGAGTACTTCTGGAGGAGCAGTATTTCTTGGAGATAGATTGGTTTCTTAGGTAAGCAAGAAGTAGAATTGTATCTCTAAGTCGACAGTAGAAGCTGAATATGTTGCAGCAGTATTAAATTGTTCAACAATGGTTTGGATCAAATAGATGGTTAAAGATTTTGGTATATAGGTTTACTATCCTATTTTTATTCACTGTGATAACACCAGTACTATCAACATGTCCAAGAACCCTGTGATGCACGCAAAGACAAAGCACATTGAGATTAAATACCATTTTCTTAGAGAAAAAGTTGCAGATAATGAAGTAAAATTGGACTATGTGAGCACCAAAGAATAGTTAGCAGATATTTTCACAAAGCCTTTATCAAAAGATACTTTTGAGTATCTCAGGGAGAAGTTGGGAGTAATTCCCTCTCCTAAGTCTGATTAAGAAAAGTAGCAAGAACATCAGTCATTAAGTGACTGATGAATGGTTGATTACTCTACTTCTAGAGTAGTACTTGTGCTTAATTGTTTATGGCACCCTTTGCCATTGATGTCAAAGGGAGAGTATATAGTAAGGGGGGGCATATACTTTGGGGGAGTATAAACATAGATAGAGGAGCTGCAGTAGTGTAGAGAAATCTTTGATGAGGATATTGAGAAGATTGTAAAAAGAAAGAAGACACAAGGTGTTGAAGATGTTTTTAATATCATATGTTGCCATCAATGTCAAAGGGGGAGATTGTTGGAGATTTACTTTTGGTAGCTCGTTGATTGTATGTTTTTCATTGATGAAAACATATAATATACAATAGTGTTCTATATGTACATATTAGAATGATGGTATCAAGCCTTGCACAATTATATTCATGTTATAGACATGTTTATATTTTGTTCATACACACAGAGTCAGATATGAAGTTTCAGTTGTGTTGTGTAGTTCTGTTATGTGGCAGTTACAGATTCTAGAGTTTGTCTATATAGAGCCGACGTATTACATTGGTTCTTGAGTTGCTCCTATCTTCGTGATATGCGTGTGTATATTCAAGTTTAGTTATGATTTGATAGTAGTTATCTAAAAGTTCCAAACGTGTTTCAAGAAGATTGCAAAGTTAGAGTTAATTTGGTGAGGCCAACTTAGTGAAGCATCACATATATTCAGTTTATATTGTGCGGTTGTAATTATGCTTGCGTGATTAGTAAAGCCGACAAGGATGTTATGAAGAGTTGTCTAACAAGTCCCTTGATCTTATAGTTTGAGGAAGATACTTATAGCAAGTCATTTGTGGAATGCTAAGTGTGAATGATAAGAAAAGATGCAGGAAAGTGCAGAGCAAAATATCAGTTGAGTTTCATTCATCAAGGATCTATGTGAAGAAGAAGTTAAAGATTACAATACACTGGAACTGATCAAGATAGCAGGTCTACTCTATAGTTCATCATCAGATTGAGTGCATATCTGTTCTTCAAAATGTTGTAGCCTTGACCATTAAAGCAGTGAGCTTTTGGACAGTAAGTCCTCACCCTTAACCGGGTTATTTTTAAAAGACTCCTAACAGGGTCAGACCCTTAACCAGGTCACTATACTTATTACATTGTTAATAACAACTCCTAACAAGGTTATAAGAAATTCTAATAGGGATTATTATAAACAAGTATAGTTCATTGTGGGTGTTAATTCCCACCAGGGTTTTTACCATTTGGTTTCCCCGTAACCAAGTTGTGGTGTTGTCTATTCTGTTATCTGAATGTGCATTTACTTTATTATATTCTAAAGTTAATAAGAGAAAAGAATTAAATTGGTTGATAACTGATTCACCCCCCCCCCCTCTCAGTTATCCTTTGGGACTATTCTAACAGAAATTGTAACTCAACATCTCCATCAGATATCTCTATAG
This sequence comes from Thuja plicata, assembly GCA_018584345.1. Taxonomy (NCBI): domain Eukaryota; kingdom Viridiplantae; phylum Streptophyta; class Pinopsida; order Cupressales; family Cupressaceae; genus Thuja; species Thuja plicata. The sequence continues at coordinate 2,917,393 of MU224214.1, forward strand.
TCACCTCCTGTTTCCTAGCAATTTCTTTCTATGTCTCGGCAAGTGTGGACTGTTGCTTGACAACTTCATTCTCAGTTTCGTTAGAATCCTCCTCTTCAGGATAAGTGAATGATCTATAACTCTCAGGATCAATCATGCTTTTAGCTTCATTTCTCTCTGCATATTCATCAATTCTAACATTTGCACTTTCCACAATTTTGTTAGTGTTATAATATAAGCACTTGTATGCATTACTCTTAGTAGAATATCTAAGAAATATTCCTTCTTCTCCTTTAGCATCAAGTTTACCATTTCTTTTATCCTTCAGTATAAAACATCTACTCCCAAAGATTTTAAAATAACTTACAGTAGGTGCATATCCATACCATAGTTCATAAGGTGTAGTATTTGTACCTTTCTTGACTTGTACTCTGTTCAAGGTATAAACTACTGTACTTACAGCTTCTCTCCAATATTTGTATGCAATATTTTTCTCCGTCATTAATGTTCTAGCACAATCCATGATAGATCTATTTCTTCTTTCAGATATACCATTTTGTGGTGGTGTCCTAGGTGCAGACATCTATATTTTTATCCCTCGGTCATTGCAAAACCTGTTAAACTCATTAGAAATGAACTCACCTCCTCTGTCAGAACTCAGACATTTCAGACTCTTACCTATTTCCTTTTCAACTTTTGACAAGTACCACTTAAATAACTGGAATGCATCAGTTTTGTCTTTAAGAAACATAACAGTCATCATCCTAGAGTAGTCATCTACAAATAGAATAAAATATTTGTCTCCAAAGTAACTTTTCTCACCAATAGGTCCACAAAGGTCAGTATGAACCAATTCCAGAATATTCTCAGAAGTATGATTTTTTTCTCTTAAAGCTAGATCTAGTCATTTTTCCCAATTGACATTACTTACACATTGCATTCTTAGGTTTCTTTAGCGTAGGCAGCCCTCTAACCTTTTTCAATTTACTTATGCTTACCAAGTTATCAAATTAAACTTGACATAGCCTCTTATGACATAACCAAACATCATTATATTGTGCAAACAAGCATGTCTCTTCAGCTAAGTCTAGATAAAATAAGTTACCTCTAGTCTGCTTACCACTTCCAACTAATTCTCCATTGACATCATAGATCTTTTCTTTCCTATGATGGAATTCAACTCTGTAACTAGAAATGTTTAGCTATGCAACACTAAACAAATTATATTTAAGATCATCAACCCAATACACATCATCACATCTAATCTTGTAAGTCAATTGAATTGATCCTTTCACTTTAACTGTACAAGGTGTATCATTACCAAACTTAACATATCCACCTTTACATTGATCTAAGGTTTCAAATTTGTCCTTATGACCAGTCATGTGATGTGAATAACCACTGTCAATGATCCAATGATCACCTTTTCTCATATAAGAAATTAATGCATTTTTCTCATCATCATCAGAATCATCTTTCATTGCAACATACACAACTTCTATATCATTTTCATCAGATTTATCAGATTCACTGTCAGAAGCTTCTTCAGCTATATAACAAGATTTCTTACCTTTTTCTTTGTAATCCTTGTAATTTCTGTAGTCTCAATCATCCTTTCTATCTTTGTACTTGTTGTCTCTTCTTTCATCTTTCTCATTCTTATCAGAATATCTAGCAGTAATATGACCAACTTTGTTACAAGAAAAAAAATTAATAGAAAGTTTACCTCTGAATTTTCCTTTTCTTCTAGCTAGTCTCCTTGCCATAAGTGCCTCAAGTTCTTCTAGATCATTATCTGAAGTGTCACTATCACTGCTCACACATTTCTTTCCTTTCCTTGACTTGCTGATGACCATTTGTGACTTGAATGTAGATTCAACATTTTGTGGAGTATAGTTATCAAAATTTGACATCTCAAATGCAGTAAGTCTGCCTACCAAACTTTCCAGAGTCAAATTGTTGTTAACAGTACATCTCAGTTCTTGAATTGTAGATACTCTAATAGCATAAATAGGAAGAAGTGTTCTTAGTACCTTGCTCATGATAGTGTCATCATCAATGGTTCCCTTAGCTCCTCTAATAGAATTTACAACTTCCTTTATCCTCTCATAATATTGCACTATATTTTCTCCTTGCATTTTTAAATCATCAAACTTACCTCTCAAGATTTCAGATTTGGCTCTTAGTACATTTGTATCACCTCCATAGATGGTTTGAAGAGAATGCCACATCTACTTTGCGCTTGTACAGTCCTTGATGTCCTCAAATTCATGATAGTTCAGAGATGATGCAAGTTCCAACATTGCTTGATTATGTTCATGCTTCTCTCTTAATTGTGCAGCATTCAGAACTCCAGTAGGGGCTACATATTCTTGTTCAATATGTCATTTAGCAGAATCACCAATACCAGCCAAGTGAACTTTCATCAAAATTTTCCATACAGGAAAGTTGTCCTTGTTAATCTTTGGTCCATCCCTTTTATACATCTTGATCTTTATCTCCGAGTACCTTCCAACTATTTCAAGAGAACGAAGCTCTCATACAAATTGTTAGAATGAATTTAGAATAATTGAGAGGGGGGTGAATCAGTTATCCTTAGGTCCAGATGTGCCCATATAAAACTTTATACCACTTCAAAAACTCAGATCTACTCGGCAGCAATAAACAACAAAAGTGTACAGTTTACTATACTAATGAAATAAGCTTACATAAACTTAACAGTAAAACACAACATAAACATTCACACATTTTGACACCAATGATTTAACATGGAAACCCAATATGGGAAAAACCACCAGTAACATGATATCAAAATTTCACTCTTCTGAAGTAATGCCCTGTTAGGAGCCAACCTTGTCAAAGGTTACAAAACACACTGTCAAATGTGACCTGGTTAAAGGATTTAATCACCTTGTCGGGAGTGGCCTTGTTAGAGGACTTAGAACATTCCAATATGAATGTCACCTTGTTCAAAGGATTTATACAATGGCTGTTAGGTCAACCTGGTTAAAGGATTTGAAGTGATACAATGGTTATAAAGTAATCAGTAGGTGTGATCTGATACATACAACTTACTTTGCAAATCCAGATCCAATTTCAGCTCTAATGCTAATTCACTGAGTGGCCTCCATTTTCATCTCAAACTTTAGATCTTCTTGGAAATCCATCAAGCAATCTCTCACAGCTTCTCTTCTCAGCCTTCTCTACTAGGTCTTGCCAATCAGTCAATTAACCATGCAATACTCTTGCATATAAATTCTCCTTACACTTGGATACATAGCAATAACCTTAGTAGGTTATATTATACCTCTTCATCTAGGTTAGATAGATCTTTTGCCACTTAATCAAGATCATAGATCTTAGGTTAGGTCAGATCCAACGAATCTTTCCATCATTACATTTAATTTACTTCTCCAATACAGTCATTAATTAAACATTGAATCCATGCGCTAATAATGGTTTCCCATGCATTAAATGAGTGTGGACCAATCTTTATTAACAATGCATATCCCAATAAAATCAACTATGTCGGCTAGAGATCTCAAATCTTATTAATTACTAAAATACTATTGCTCGTCTTTCTTTGTCTCCCTTGGAATTTCACTGGCGCTCAACATCATCTTTGCTTTTCTCAGCATCACCTTTCGCTTTTCTCGGCATCAACTTTGCTTTTCTCAGCATCAACCTTCCAGTGAACTGTCGGTGAAAGATAAAAAATATATCACTTTGCCAAAGTGCCAAATGATCAAGTACCCTGGTGTATACTCATAACTCAACCATTTCCTCAGTCTTCTTGTTATCCTATTCTTCAAATATTCATCAAAAAATAGATATGGTACTCAAACATACATCAATAGTCTCACCAGTTAAGGTTTGACATCAATGAAAAAATAACAATTGTCTACATTATAGAAATCTTGCCAACATATATATCATGGTTTTTGATGAATAGAGGCCTTTACTATTAATAATATAAAAAAAGTACAGTATTCACAAAAAAATCTCAAGGGATAACAAAAAATCACCCTGCGAAGTGTCACTCGGCATCATGTCGGAATAAAACAACTATTCATCAAAAAATATAAGAAGCCCTCAAGCTGCGAGAGCAGTAGCAGAAGAGGGCGGAGGATCCTTATCATTTGGATTTCCCCAAACAGTGGGCCCAAGGATTTGGTCAGGAAGTGACCACCCATCATTAGCTTCATTTTCTTTCTCGATTTCTCCTTCTTCCCGCCTGGAAGAAATTGCTAGAGCCAGGCAGGGGACTTTATCAGCAGGGGTGGGAGGCCACACAAGAACAGTGGCCGACAGCTGAGCAGCAGTAGAGGAATAGCACCGGTGGCCAACAAGAAGTCAAAGCCCCCTATTGGGAGGGGAGGAAGAGTGGCGGTGCCAAGAGTGTGGTGTTCTGGATCACCTCGCCGAGGCACTCCTACTATGACGCCGACCTCGGGGTGGCGTGCGGTTGGCAGAGATAGAATCTGACGGCACACGAGAAACAGTACACGGGGCATTACCCCAATGTTGCAGCAACTCCAGAAAGTGTGGGACCTCAAGGGCCACCTTGTCAGCTTGAACTTGAATCTGCATCATGACATTATTACATAAACATGCCTTAGCATAGAGAGAAACATTGATATCCAGAAAGTTGTGAGTAAAAATAACAGCATTGCGATCTTTCCATAAGGAAAACAAAATCTCCATCCTAAAAGTATGCCAGATCTGGGTATACTGAGAAGGCATTCTAGGAGAGTCACCAAGGAGAGCCATATTCCAAGAGAAGGGTTCGGGCTGAAATGGCATAAATAAACTATGAATCTAGCTCCACTAATTCTGGGCCCGACAACAAAACCAAAAAATATGCATAATGGACTCAGAGTGTCATCAAAAAGGGCATTTAGGATCAGGCACATCTAAGTACCAAAGCCAAGCTCCTAAGGGTAAACCTTGGTAGAGAAAACACCAGGAAAAATGATCAATTTTGGGTTCAGTGATAGCACCTCAAATAGTGCAGAAACGCTAGCTCCAAGTCTTCTAGGAAGAAGAGATATGCTAATGATGATTGAGAGAATCCACCATCAAGAAATGGGGCACAAGCCAAGAATAACCAAGTTTGGGTTTGTAGTTGGTTAATGGCATATCAGGGTACCATTTCCAATCTTTCCACCAAGGTTTAACTGACTGAATTCCAAGTTTGTGCAGGAGATGTGGCAGAATAGCAGAGACAAGCAAATCAAAAGTTTGACGGTCTAGGTGAGTGAGCCGGAACTGAATCCAGAGATCATCCCAAGAGCTGAATCCAGAGATCATCCCAAGAGCAAAGACTCGTGGTAGCTCTGGAAAAAAAATCCTTGGGCGTTTGAATGCCTCATTTGTGAAAATGAAGAGCACTAATCCCCTAGATTCTGGCTAGAGGAAACCCTTGTTGCACAAAAAGTGGGGACCACCAAATATTATGTTGATTGAAAGAAAGCCCATCCTTGAAGTCATTGTCGACCCAGTGAAGCCAAGTTTTGATAGCTTCCCAGACTCTCCAAATACTTTTGGCAAAAAAAGTACCTTGGATTTGAATAGGGTGTTTCATAACTAAGAGGGTTTGAAAGCCAATCCCTTTCCAAGCCGGTTTGTGTAGAGGAAACCCAGAAGAAATGCAATGGCGGAGCAAGACTTTCCAAGCCTCGGTGCCTGTGAGACAACGCACAATCTATTTCACACAAAGGGATAGGCCCTACTTTTGGGTATCAAGTAAGCCAAGCCCACCGGAGGTCTTGGGGAGACAACAAAATTCCCAAGAAACTCTATGAAAACCATTGTGATCAGCACCAGAGGCGCAAAGAAAATCCCTCAACAATTTTTTGAGCTTCTTGTAGGAAGCCTTTGAAGGGGTGAAGGGGCCCAATAGGAAGAATAGTAGACATGATTAGTAGCCAAAACCTTGGAGCAGATCTAAAATTTTCCAGCGAGCGAGAGTGGATTGGTAATCCAATAGGTAATCGTTTTTTCAATTTTAGCTAGCACGGCATTCCATAGTTTAGTAGAAGTAGCTTGAAACGCAAAAGGAATACCAAGGAAGCAAAAAATTTCCCCATGCTGAATCCTGGACCAACCAAACTAGGAAAACCAAGGTGGGTCAGGAAGGGAAGACTGCCTGTAGCACAAGATTTTATGCCACTAAATGTCTAAGCCCGAGGCCAGACAGAAAGTGTCTGCACACTGCAAGGCTGCCTTGATATTTTCTTCATCCTCTATAAGAGTGAGAAAAGAATCATCAGCAAAATGGTCATTAACTAGTTGTTGTGTGGTATTAGGAAGAGAAATCCCACGAACACTACGCAGAGAAATTGAATGAGCTAAAAAATAGCCAAAGCCCTCGACAGCCAGAACATATAAGGCAGGAGCAAGAGGGCATCCTTGTCATATGGATCTGTAGAGCCCAAACGAGGAAGATTGCCTACCATTAATGGTGATGCAAGCAGAGGCATCCCTGAAAAGCATCTGCACAGATTGAAGAAATTTGGGGCCAAAACCCGGAGCGTGAAGCATAGCAAGAATAAAAGACCATCAATACGATCATAAGCTTTAGCAAAATCAATCTTAAGAAAAAGGGCTTTCTATTGTGACTTATGAGCCCATTCCATACCTTCCCAAACTACAATCATATTGTCTAGAATATATCTGGACTTAATAAAGCCAGTTTGCTCTGGCCAAACAATTTGAGGGAGGATGTGGCAAATCTTGAGAGCCAACGCCTTAGCAATGATCTTGTATGAGACATTAAGCAAGGTAATAGGCCGCTAGTTGTAGATATCCTCAGGATCCCCAGTTTTAGGGATGAATTTAATATTTCCTTGATTGATAATTTCTCCCAGAGACTGAGAGTGGTATGCTTCAAGGTAGACCTGGTGTAAATTAGGACCGATGGCATCCCAGAGTGTTTTATAAATTTCACAGGGAAACCCATCACAACCTGGAGCTTTGTCATCAGTCATGGTGAAGACAGCTTCCAGGAGATCTTGCAAGGTAAGAAGTTGGTCATAGAAAGCTCGCTAGGAAGGTGAGACACATTGAGGCACAATAGCTATGCAACACGCAAGAGCTTGCTCGCTTGCAGGAGAAGATCCCTGAGTGGCAAAAACTTGTTCGTAATGACGAACAAAAGCTTGCAGAACATCAGGAAGCTTAGTGAGGAGGGATTGACCCTCTTTGATCTTGGTTATGCCCACATTAGTGTGGCGGGCACGGAGGGACGCAAAAAATTCTTTGGAGGCCTGATCTCCAACCTTTAACTAGTGCAGTCTAGCCTTGATCTGAGCACCTCTAGCAGCATAATTGTCTGCAATTTGTTTTAGGTGCCACAACTGGGCAAGGTGAAGTTGCAAACTCTGATTGAATGGATCAAGAGCTAAGGTCTATGTCGCAGCACAAAGAGCTTTGGTGTTGGCATCATACGATCGACGGTGGTAGATGGCAAGTTGTCTACCATAAATGCGCAGAAAGCATGTCGTACGCTAGATGGCATCATTCCACCATTGAATCCAGCCAGGCGATTACAATGGTCGAGGCTCAAGGTTCCAAACCCGATGAATGTGGGCCACCATGGAAGCATGATTAAGAATAGAAGTATTAAAAAAGAACTGAGTGGTGGGAGGCCGTGCCTTAGCCGTCTACCAAACAATATTAAATTGAATGGGAAAGTGATCTGACAAGATCACATCAACAAGAGGAGTAGCCGACAAGGCTTGTTTTTTGGAAAAAGAGAAAAAAGACTGTGATGTAATCATGGCACAATCAAGCCATTTGTGAATTCTGTCAGAAGAGGCTCTAAAATTAGACCACGTGTGCCAAATGCCATCAGTTTGGCGGTGGCCAAGATTGGGATAAAAAGGCCTAATTTATTATACATGTAGTACCAGGCTTCCCATTCACCAGTTGTCCATCAAAAAGGCAGAATGCCATCTTTGTCAGAAGCCACCTCAACCATATTAAATTCACCACAAAAAAGCCAAGTTGCTAGTGGCAGAGAATCCGCAAGCCAATGCCAGAGATGAGATCTCTCAATAGCATCATTGGGAGCATAAACATTAACTATGCCAAAAGAATGATTCTCGATAATGAAAGTGGCCCAAACAGATCGCTGCATGGGATATGAACCATGATTGGTTAAGAAAGAATGCCAACGAGGAGATAGGAGAGTATCAACTCCACCTCGACCAACGTTGTGCTGAGAACAAAGAGCAAGGCTCTTTGGCCAAATAACTTTGCAAGCAGCAACAAGCAAAAAACCAGAACTTCCTCGAGGCATAAAAGATCCAGATGACTAACACGATGACGAACATCTTTGATAGAATACTTTATGGGCAGGTCTGTCAGACCCCTAACATTCCATGAGATGTACTTCATGGAAAAATAGTGTCATCCATACCATCACCTTCCCCAAGGGATGCAAAACTATTTGATAAATAAGCAAAGTTAGTCCTAGAAGACTCTATGGAAATATTTTTGCGCTTGTCGGGCATACTCTCCTTAGCAGCCTCAGCACACCCTTCAGGGCTGCGAGAGCGGTGGAAGGTAGAGGGAGTGGAAATCATGGAAGCTTCCTGAGGTGTGCGAACCCAAATAGGGTTTCCACCATAATCCAAAGTCTCTTTCCCCTGCTAGCCAGGGTTTGAAACATTCTCAGCATGATAAACAACGTGAAGCGTTATAGGAGGTGGTGGCTGAGGAGTGGAAGTCGAAGCAATAGGTTTAACTTGTTTGTTCTTGCAGCCGACCATTACCCAGTCATCCTTCTTGGTGTCCTCCTTTTTACCAGCATCAACGGACCGTAAACCAGAATCCTTAGGAGGAGGTTTGGGCTGACGAACTGATGCAGGAGCATCCTAGGGTAGTTGGTTATCCTGCATGTTTGGGATATTTGATGGAGTTGTGTGGACTTATTTTCATGTGTGAGGGATTTGGTAGAGTTTTGTGGACCTACTTGGGTCTTGGGTAATTGGTTTTGATGTATTTAATGGAACTTGGCATGGTCTTTGTTGCCAGCCATGGTTTGGGAGGAGCTCGGCCTTGCTTAGGAATTTGGTGCCTATTACAAGCCATATAAGTAATTTTCCACAAAGAGTTAGAGGATGAAAAATTTAGGGATTGAAGAGGGCCTAGATTTCTACCTACGGTTCGAAGCACGAGTCCTAATTCATCCGGAGCTAGGAGATATTGTGATTTTACTAAGACAACTATTTTGGGCATTTAATTGTTGTTGTTGGCCGACTTGTGGCATTTAATTTTGGTATTTGTATTTAATTTATGTTCAGGGCCGACCTGTGGCTTAGATTGGTATAAGTAGGGGTTGTGGGGGAAGTCTTTATTCATTCATTCATTCATCCTGGTGAAGAGGAAGAGGTAGAGGAGCGAGTTTTGAGAAGAGCTAGTGGCTGCGGCTTGGGGGACAAGGGGATTGCTTGGTGGACTTGCGAGCATAAGCTTAGATCTTCCTTGGGGGCTCCTACCAGTGTGTGGATCTGGACTAGCTAGGATTATTCATTCATCCAAGAGAAGAGGAGGTGGTTGTAGAGCGAGTTTTGAGAAGAGCTAGTGGTTGCGGCTT
>MU224214.1:2931994-2956960 GCA_018584345.1 Thuja plicata
GCATCATCAAACTCATGAATGGGCAAAACAATATCAGGCTGAGACATACCTCGTGGAACACTTTGGGAACAAACTTGCGAAGTCTCTTGCTTGGAGGCGCCATTGTTATCCGTCACCAAAACAGCACCAGCATCAACTGCAGGGCTAATGGTGGTTGGGGCCATAAATACTAAGCTTTTTCCCACAGTAAATGTGGTTTGAAAGGACAGGAGGGCTTAGAATAGCAACGTGACCCTAAACCCTAGCAGAGCAAAAATAACCAAGACATCAACTTGCAGAGCCCGTTTACCATGATATTTGAGACTATTGTTATAATGCTATTATACTGTTGCTATTATCATTTATATTGTTATACTACTGTTGTAACTCGTGAATCAGTGATTTATTTGCATATTGTCTTGTTGTTATCAATTATTGACATATCACTCTCTCTTTGCCTCCCCCTCTCTATAATATCTTAATATATTTTTAAAAATTTACACACATATTTATTAAAAATTTGTATATTGTCGTCCCCCTACTTTTAACTCTTTAGGAAATGTCCCAGAAACGTGTCCCCTGCTGGCCCCTGTCCCCATCCCCGAAACGCCACCCGTCCCTGTCCCCAAAATGCCATGGAACATAGTCTAAAAATTATCTAGTAGAAAATGATCAAGAAAGATAAATTACCAAGTATGAAGGTGTAGCAATACTAAATTTATTAAAAATTGCCAATGCATTCTTGAAGTGTACATAAAATTAGTAGAATTCCTTTATCTATTTAACGAGATGCTGTCTTCATGCTTCTCCAAAAGTGTATTTTGCCAGCTTTCCAAAGACATTAGAAACACGATATCAATCCAAAAATATGCGTATAGAAAATTATCTCTACATGTGACATTTATGATTGGAAGTGTCTCCAAAGTTGTATGCGACAAGGCCTTCAAATGGCTCACCTCTACAGTTGACATTTCTTGTGGGAAGACTTCACCTTACCTTGCTTAACCCCGAGATTTATTTCTGCCACAATATGTGGAGAGGACTGTAGCTATAGTGTCCAGATCTTTTGTGCTCTGCCCTCATTATTCTATTAAATGGCCTCTGAGAAATTGTCGGTCATCTCTTGACTAATAAAATATCATCTCCATCAAAGAACGTAATCCAAAAGCATAACCAACTGTCAATAAATTAAAAACAATGTTACTCTTGAAATGCAGATAATTTTTTATCTGTACATAAGGTTTATTATATCTAATTTGACATTGTTTGGGACTGGAAAGAACTGAAAATTCTCAACTGACTACCTTCACTGGGTCCTTGAATTAAAATAGAATTTAGAAATAAGGAAATGCCTTTGTGATTTATTTATTTTTCAAATACAGTTTGTGAGTGAAAGTAACAAGTACAAGAATGCTTTCTGGACCATGCCCAATGCTTATCCACACATGCATCTTTCATGAAGTGTGTTGTGCAAAACGTGAGTCCTTTACTTGAACATTGCAACAACCTGTAGCAATTATAGAAATTAATATAATTTCGAGCATTAGGGTTACAAGCACTTAAGATCTGTAAAAAGCTACACTTAGCCCATACAAGAGACGGATAACCTTGTCCAAGAGGAATATTTTATCCTTCCTTGAACACCTTTGTTTCAAGTTGGAATGCCTTGGTAAAAAACAATGGCCAACAAAGGTATGTCGACAAAATGCTGCTGAATGTTGCAGCACCCATAAGCATATTCATAACAATAATTTGAAGTCGAATTGCTTCAAGAGGAGAAGCACCGCCCATAATAAGGCCAGTCATAGCCCCAGGCAGAGAAATCAACCCAACCGTCTTTGCATTGTCAATAACTGGTGAAAGGGCAATGATCAAGGTCCTTCTCACATGTTGCATTGTTGCTTGCCTTGGAGTTGCCCCTAGTGCTAGAGCAGTCTCCACCTGCATATGGGATTATTACATTTCAATAATAACAAAATTACATGAAAATGATGTAGAAACTGCCCCCGCATCCAATCATCTACTAAACAGTTCTAAAAACATCTAATTTAGTAAAGGTGTACAATTCAATGAGTTGAACAAAATGTACAATACCAGATTTTGCTGAATCCTTATGTCATCTCGTAGCCGCTTCATAGTTACTCCAGTTACAGTCATTGCATTTCCCACCATCATCCCTGCTATTGGGATAATATATCTAGGTGTGAAAGGAAAAACATTTAATACTAGCAACAAACACATTGTAAATGAAGTGCCTGCCAGAATGGATGCCCCTGCAACATATGAGCCATGAGGTACATGCTTTGCTCTTTGGCCTGCAGTGTAAGCAGCGACACTGACCTGCAAATTAAGTCTTTATTAAATATCAGGTTTTCTCAATTGAAGCAATGAATCATGGGCATAAAATTGAATGTAAAAAGCAATACGCTCTAAAATGAAAAGATAATGTAGAAAACAATATTAAATAAAACCCATCCGATGATGCACATGTCACCATTAATTCCATTAATTCCCCATAAATCAAGAGCATGATAATCAAAGGGAATTTTTACAGGCCATTAGTTCCCCAAACCAATTTATCACACAATACATCCAAAATTTGGTAAAATCTTTCAAAACTTAATAAATTTGAATAAGGAGGGAGAGCTTTGACGTAGAAGATAAAATCTCAATCCTCCACAGTTCTCCTTTCTCTGCATTTTCAAATTGTTTTTTGCTTCTGCATCTTTCTGGTCCCTTTTGTTTGTCATTGGATGCTTGCTTGTTAATGTTTTTTGTTAGTTAAGTTTCTATAACCTTTATTTTGGTGTATTGTTTCACGTGACTTTTGTATGCATCTCTATTTTCCTGTTGTTGGCGTCTAGTCAACCTAGGTGTAGCCACATCCTGATGTAGTACGCCCCTACAAGGAGTTCTGGGTTCTGGTTTTGGAGGCATCTATATGCAGCTGCTATCTCTTCAAATATGAAACCTGGAAATGATTGAGGTGAGGTTGTAAGTAGTTCAGAGGTCTTAAAACCATTCAAAAGAAGCTCCTGTTGCTGGTGAGAAAACCATTGTTGGTGAAGGATCATAATTTCTTGTTCAGTTTGATGGAAGAGCCATTCAAGCACAATTGCAAACATTTGGCTTGCAAGGTAAGCAACCTTCTTTTATGACTTTGACTCCTAGTGATGAAATGCTATCAGTTTCAGGAAAAGAAGAGACAAGGTTAAAATATGTTGGTGCTCTTTTCTGTGCCTTACTCCTGAAGCCCTGCCTTCCAAAGATAAAAGTAAAAAATTGATGCTTCAGTTTGGGCCAAAAAACTAGGTTTATATGTAACTTTCTATCACATACTTTGAAAACGTTTTTTCTTTATCTGTTTAAACTTTAAAGAGCAGTGGCATGCCAAAAAAAATATTGCGAAGAGCTTGTGGAATGTTGGAAGATCAATGTTTATTGTGAAGTTAAGTCAGATATCTATTCTACCCCTCCTTCCAAATGTGGTGACTTGAATGACAATACTAAAAAAATACGTGAATATTCTAATTTATCTGACAGCACAAATGCTGAAACTTCCTCAAAAAGATTAAAAAAATTCTTCTATAAGAAAGAAAACTGATACTAATTAAATGTGATAGGTGTTAGTGTAGGTACTCCAGGAGAAGTAGGAATGCTATCCATGTTATTGATGACGAACTTCACACTAACAGTAGTGAAAATAAGAACAATGCTTTTCTCTCTTGTTTCGAAAGGTAAAAGTAAGGCTGGGTAATGTTCGTCTAGCTCAGTAAGAAATTTCTCCTTTTTATTGCTTTGAGGAAGGTTTGAGGTTGGAGTGTTAAGAAACTGGTACAACATGGTTCACTTTTGGATTTGGTAAATGAAATCCTCTTTTGTATTCTTCTCTATTTCCCAGAGCTTCTGTCAAGTGGAAACCACTCTCTACATTGCTCATCATTTTTGCAGAAGTGTGGGTCAAGCTTTCAATCAGCACTTATAGAAGGACCTATAAAAGGAATCAAAGTCTCATATATTTCTCTATCAGCATTCACTGATGTGATGCTCCTGACAGAAGATTTACCTATAGAAGAGGAATATAAGTCCATCACATGTTAAAAGATTATGAGGTCGCAGCAAAGCAGGGAAAAAACGGTATAAAATATACTCAACACACGTGGGGAAAATCAACACAAAATATTCAAATATGTTGGGTTTTGAGAGTAGGAGGTTGGTGACAAGATACAAGCAACAATATGCACCAGTAAAGATAAAACAGCTATCTCTAGCTGGCTGAATCCAACTGATCAGAGTTTCTTTGTAGCGCACCTCTTTCCATGTTAATATTCAATTTCATTGATTCCCACCTTAATAATATAAGTAACATCCAACGTAGATCCCAGTGAAAAGAAACCCAACATACAAGAAAACTTTCATTGACTTATTAGAAGGCATGCACCCCTAAACATTATTATGAATTAGGAGTAAGGACAGCCAGGAAAATCAATATGATTTTTGAAATGAAGCTACTCTGGAGATTAATTCTAAGGAAGATTAGAGGCTATGGGGTTGAGTTATGAAAGGATATATTTACATTTACAGATGATGAAAAACTGGAGGCAATCTTCTCCTTTTTCTCTCATCCGGATCAGTAGTCTGGAATTTTATAAAGCGTTCCCAGTATCTGATATATTGAAGAATAAGAAAGGAAATCAGAAATACTAAAACTAAAGGCATCTCATAGAAGGTTTGAAGAGAAGACAAGCCTTTGAGTGATCATGAGGTTTTCCATTATCTCACAAATACATGGTGTAAAGAGACAATGCACTAGGGGACACAACTATTTCATTAATATAGCTGATCATACATTATATCACCATGATAGGCCCAAAGTGCTTTATAGTTTACACTAATTTGGTAAGGAAATCATGGAGCTTCTAATCCAATTTCACCCACCTTTTTCACTAGAGAGACAATAATCTAAGATGGGAATGAGATAAGACAAGGGTAGCATCTGTAAAGGCAGTTATAAAAAAAAATTGCATCCTGTTCCTCAGTCCTTCCCATCTTGTTAAAACATGTGGACTAATAAGCTAACTCAAAAACCAATGTGTTCCTCTGATTGAGTAAATTCAGATTCAGACAAAACTTGGATTAATCCTGGTATTGAAAGTGGCAGTGCAGAACCCTTGTAGTCCTCTGGAGTGTCTATCCAGTCATTATATTACAGAAATTGTAATTTGAGAGAACTGCAGATATTCAAAGATCAAAGATCCCTGGTTAATTGAATTTAGAATAAAATTGGCGAGGCAATAAAAAAATTGTGAATATGTGGTCACTGGTCCCATAATCTCAAAAAATGTCAAGGAATAAAGCAGAATTCTTATTGAAATAGAAGCTGATGCAAGGGCCTCTTGTTGACTATTAAAACTGGTTGAAGGCTCTCAAAAAGAAGGGGTGTCAGGATTGGAAGCTCAATCTATATACAATACTGGCTAGGCTTAATAGCCAACTTCCACAAAGCAACATTTAAGCATAACAAAGACCAAGAAAAGAGCTGTTGTACATCATTGACAATCAGTGCATAGCTTTTCCAACTGATTATGAGTGTAGGGAGATAAAACTTTCTTCCTCCACAGCCATGAAATCCTCTCTCCCAGCCAACAGTACACAAAATATTGTTGTGATGAACCTAGGGAATACCTAGACCTCTTCAAATACCAAGCATTCCCTTTCAATATTGTTGTGATTGGAAAATTAATCATGGTTTGGCATGGGAAATCCATCATTTGTTGACAGGGTAGTAAATGTGAAGCCCCTCTAATATCTCATCTTCCTCTTTCTCCATCACTTTTCTCTACGCTTGAGTCCTTTGGTTGAGACCAGTATGGAGCATCTGCATGTCTGCAAGCAGACAACTTGATAACCCTCCTCATTTTTCCTCTCTTGCCTCTAGTGTGTGCTTTGCTTGAACAATGTATTTTCCATGCTTTGGATTCTTATAAAATTATCTGATTCCCTGCTCTGTAAAATTTTTCTTCTCTGAGCGTGGTTTCCTGTTTTCCAATTAGATAATCATAAAAGAAACAGGAAGAGAGGTTTGAGCTAAAGCATTTGGAAATATGAACATTCTCTAGGAAATTTGATTTAATATGATTATCATTTTGCTTCTATTATTTAAAAATTATGAACAAAGCATAAAATAGAGGGAAAAATTTAGGCACACAAAGTTTTTTCTTAGAACTGAACAAGATTTATTTATCTGTATGAATAAAACTTTATCAGGGTCCTCCACTTCCTATTCTCTAAATTTCTTATGAGTATTCATAAAATAGTTAATTTCTTCTCCAAGAATCCACGACTTCAAACAATTTAGGGGTCTGCCTGAAGTCTGATTTTTCCAGCTCGCCCTCTACATAGATGCGAATAGTGGTTTTTCAGAACTCCTGTCATTAGATTAAATTTTGTACTTCTTGTTAGACCCAAAGGATTTCTTATCAAATAGTCTCACAACCGTCAAAGTGAAAATTGCTTTCTGCCAGCAAGCAATTTGACAAAACATATGTTTATCTGCTTTCCTGAAATCTTGTTTCTCTCAGGGCTTATGCTGCAGATGACAGAGGAGGGGCACAAATGAATGAAGGAAAAGACTTGTATCACAGTTTTCTAGGAAAAGCACTCTTTAAATGACTCTTCACAAATCCAATCTAGAGTCTAGGAGCAAAGCAGAAAAAGAATCAAACAATGCAGTGGCAGAGGAAAACAGAGAGATGGGAGAATTATCACATCTCACAGAATTCTGAAAGAGAATTTGAGGGGTTTATCATTCGCATGATCAAGAAGCCTAGTCTGAGATTGGCTAGACAACACTCAAAGGCTGGGCGAAGAAAAGGAACAGAAAATGGTCAATGAGATATGAGGACCCACACATGAAAGGAAAACATGTGTGAAGTCCCAAGGAATTTTATATCCAATTTGATGATTTCTAGCACTTAGAGAGAAAGAATACCTGTTACATGTAGATTTGCCTTCTCACAACAAAAAATCTTAAGTAAACCCATGGAATCTTTCTTGAGGAGTTGAAAAAGATAAGAAACATACTAAAAATCCAAAATAGGCCTCACTGGATTTACTATCACCCATCTGTTTAAATCTCCCTCGAAATAGGCCACACTGGATTTACTATCTCTTAACTACAGCTGTAGGACAGAGTTAATGGTAACTGAGAATTTAGGGTGCAAAAGAATGGGTGGACAACTGGATTGCACCCTAAAGCAACAATCAAGATAGAAGAGTCCTTGCACCAGTACTTTATAGCCACTTATTCAAAGGAGCAGACTTATACCTTGCTCATTAAGTACTAAATCAAGATCATACACTAGGATTTGAATTTTTACAACCTTTTTTCCTTGGCATTGAGGACCCCTTACATTCCAAGAAAAATCTTCAATTTTCCAAAAGATTTGTCTTTGCCAAGCCACTGGCATCTAGCATTCTTTCCTCAGAAACCTTCTCTAGATATCATCTATTTATCTATCTGGAACTTGCTTATTGTTATAAAAAGGGATTCATTGTTTCACATTCCTTTATTCTTCAGATTTAGGCTCTAAGCAATCTCCGTCGGTATCCAATGCATCAAAAAGAAGGGAGCCTGCTCCACGAAGGAAGGCATTCAAAGGGTTTAATCAGGGTAAGAAAATATTAGGAGCCTGAATCGACCCGATCTTCTTCCTCTCCTTAATGCCTCCTAGATGATTACCAAAACACCAAAAACGTTTAGGTCAGACACAGAAGTGTGAGGAGGATTCAAAATCTCCCAAGTTATCTCCTAAGGATCAGGTTCTATGATTGGCCCCTTGTATGGGATGGTTTCAACTTTCTTCTTAGATCTGCTATAGAGGATTTCCATTTAAACTCTTGGAATCACTCATGGTCCATCAAAGTTAAAACGATCAGGCTTGAGCTAAATTACTACAATCATTGTAAAATATACACTAAATGGGCAAACGCTATTAGTCCATAGAAACCCTTTATCACAATTTAAAAACAACCTTTGAAGGGAGGAGAACAGGGTTGATTCAAATCCATACCCACAAAAAATCTTGCATACCACACATGCAGCTTCTGCCTAGCCACGGAGGACAGACACATTTTTTTATGTAATTGCCAAACATGGACTGCCTGCAGATGTTGCTTGGTGAATTCGTCTCTCTGATCCTAATTCTCCATAAAAATCTCAGAATTAAAAAGCTAGGGATCTCCCTCAAAGATTGTAGCCTGATTTTTCCAGGGAGAAAACAACAGTAGAGAAGGCACCGGAGCTAAAGTTCAGGCCCACTTTCCTTTTGTTTACCAATCCTTATATACTCATTTGGAAAGAACTTGCTGCCTCGGCCAAGGACCATGAATACAGCAGATATGTGCTCCGTTCAAGAGCTCTGTAATTTATATGTTCTTAATTTAGCTGAAGGAGGTGATTGCCAAGAAGAAATGTGGGAAGCAAATGCTAAGCTCCATAGAGGAAAGGAAGTGCCCACATGAAATATCCCAGTGGCCAACACAGATTCAAAACCATGTAACCATGCCAAGCTTCCATCCCGATTCTTGTGAATAAGCAAGTAAATGAAGGAAAAATGAGGACTTTATTTTGTATCTAGTTTTTAAGCATCGACAGTTTGATTTGAAGCTGCAGCCCCTAAAAAACAGATTTTTGATGTTCAGCCTAAAGGCCATGCCTTCAACCAAGTTACTGCAAAATTTATTTCTCTGCATTTTAGCAGCATAGGAAAGTGTTTTCCTTATAAGAATCCTTTCAACAAGCAATTGAACTAAGATTAATTGGACTGTGTGCAAAATAATCTCTCTTTTTGTTGACTCTTGTCAAATAAATTTGAAGGACTAGCTCATATGAAACAAATTTTAAACGTTAAACCTATAGGCCATGCCTTTTATGTAAACCAAGTTAACTAAAAATATATTTCTCTACCTTTAAGTGGCATCCGCAAGTGTTTTCTTAATGGTAATCATTCCATCCAGCAGCAGATTGTAGATGAACTGACTCTGATCAGAGTTTCTATCACTGCATTCCATATAAGCTAAGAAATAAATTAACAGGCAGCAAATTTACTTACAAATTGGAAAAAAACCTCCTCAATGAGGGGGCAAAAACCAAGAATAAAGCATTTGTAGTTCTATAGCTGATGATCTCCTTAAATATCGAGATCATCCAGAACATACAATGTTAGGCCACCTTAATAATGAATGGTTGAAGAGGTCATCGAACATCTTGAGTCTGTTAGATGAGCTAACTGTTGTAGCCTTGCTATGGTAATCTATAGCGGTAGGCTTTCACAACCTGGAAGCAAGCATTTGACTTCCAAATTTTAGCCACTCGTTGTGAAACATGATACCAGAATCGCAAATAGGAGTGTCGCTGCCAATAGATTTAGCAAGGTAGCCCTATTTATTTCATTCTCAATTTGCTACTTATCTCTTACCTGCTGTACTATTCTTTTAAAACTTATAGTTGTTCTTCTGTACACACTTTATATATTTTCTCACCCCTGCTCTGTTTTCATTGTTGAAAAATTAACCTGGGACCTCTTGCTGGCTTCTCTTCTGAGGAACACAAAAACCCAATATGGAAAAATGTTTTTTAGACTCACAGTGCTAATAAACATGAAGCCAACGCTGGAAACTGGCTTTTATGGCTCTTTAGTACTTAACAGATTTATAAACTACCCCACACGATATCACCTCTGAAACTTCAATACTATCATTCTGTACTTTGATTGAGCTGGTGTGTGCGTGTGTATCTTTATATATACCTCATTTTCATGGAATCGATGACTCCATTCCCACCATCCTAGTTCAATAAGGCAAAACCCAGAAAACATAAACATACAACACACGGTTTTCATGTGAAATAAATTTCTGTACATTCTAAATTGTTGTTGCAAATCAGGGAATTGGGACTTACCATGAAAACATAAGCCGCTAGCATCCAAATTGCATTCTTCTGAGTAAAGATGAACTGCAAAACGAAGCCAATAATGGAAAGCTGCAGGAAGGCCCTTGCTATTGCAATTGTCATTTCCCATTCCAAACCAAGCTTCTGGTAAACTGAGAGGGTGACTGCCACTACTATTATTACCAAAGCAGCCACAGGCTTTAACATGCCTTCTAAGAAATCTTTCCATTCTGATGAACCCATAGCAAACAACATGCTCCCTATCTCCATTGCCTTAATCTTTGTTGCACAGGAAAAAGCTTGAATGTAATTGCAGAATCACAACATGCAAGTGAAGCATAAACAGAAATATATCCTCATAATTTGTTCCTCTTTATATCTGGTGGGAAGTGAATTTACACCACAATTCAGTATCTATTAATTGGGAAAAGCATGTGAGAGGATAAGTCAGCCCACATGCAAACCAGATCACTCCCCCGAGTAAATTGATTTATTAAAAAACCAGACACTCAATCCTGTCAACCCTGATCGATTTTCACGGACCGGCGTTTCTTGTGTTTTCTATCATTACTACTCTGAAGAGATATGGACCAAACATTTTTGGGCTCATTTCAGGTTGTTCTGGTGAAGAGAAACCTCTTCGCTACTATTGTCATAATTTAGGTAGTTCTGGTGACGACAAACCTCCTGCCTAACATTCTCATAATTTAGCTTCAACATTGGACAACGGCTTCGAGATTGGGCCACTACCATAATTTGATTAAAACTTTAATCCCAATAAAATATAACAATTAAGCTTCACGATTGGACCGATAGTTATGGTGAAATGTTAATTACCCGTTTGAATAATTTACAGGTATCTAAGATGTTTCCAGATATACGAATTTAAAGCTGATCTCTTCTGAAGTGAAACTTTTTTCCAAAATATTCAAATGATTTTCTCGTAATTATGTTTAATTATTAATTCTTATCCATTGATAGTAATTATTTACTGTGTTAAATTTTAATGTAATTTTTTATTTTGAGAAAATGTGTTTATGTAAATATATATTATAAATGATATTTTCTATATATATATATATATAATTTTATTTTATTTTATTTCTTTAACGCACATTTTATACTTTCTACATTTATTATATTATATGTGTATTTTTTGCTTGTATCTTTTTTAATTGAGAGAAGCTTGCTCTTTACTTATATCTTACCTCTCCCTCATTTTGGATCAATTACATAAGTATGAATTGATCCTTTCATTGAAGATTTGATATTTAATTTTCTAAATTTAAATTCATTTTCTTTTAGTTTTGGGTAAATCCCACCTACATTTTGTTCACTCTAAGTTGATTGAACTTACATTTGTGTAATTTATTGTTATGTCCCTAAATTTAATTCCATTTGTTACACATCCTAGACCAATAATATCTATAAGAACATTTAATAACCAATTCAATAGAAAAATACTTCTATTGGTGTACTAAAAATAATCAAAACTTTGCATAATCATTTGAAGACATCTACAAATTTTCTTATGGTTTGTTAATCCTTAGCATGAATATAAATTTGCTTTTTTAAGATTTGATCTAAGAGAATATTTCTCTAGTGATTCAGTAGTCTATAAAGTCATTCTTAAATACTAGTCACTATGTTAAAACAAATAACAATGATTTGGGAAAATTTAGAGTTGAGAATGCGATCTCTATTTCTTTAGTTTATATAATTTGTAATATTAGGTTTTAGTGAGCTTGATTTTTGGATTCCGTTGTGTGAATTTATTTGCATCAACATTTCAGATTACAGTTCATGATCCATCGTCAAGATGAGAAAGTTGTAGATGCAAATAAGTGGATCATGGAGTGTGATCTGAAATGTTGATGCAAATAAATTCAAAAAGTGCAATCTAGAAATCAAGCTCACTAATCATTATGTACTATGTAAATATTAGGTTTATTCTTTTGTTGCCTAGTATTTTTAATGATTATGTTTCTATGTTTGTGCTAGTTGGTGAAGTTTCCCTTTCCAATGTGTACTTATACCCAACTCTATTTTTTCTTTATTTTCCAAAAAAAAAATGGACTTATTCATCTTGTCGTGTTTTACATCCATCCACCACTATTTTCCTTGTGTTATTAAACTTTCTCATTTGTCCATCTTAGCATGCATGTTGTTTAACCTCTAACACCTCATTCAGTGGTATAAGTCTTGTGTTATCCTTCAATCCCAAAGTTTGGTATTCTTAACTTTGTTGTGTTTGATCCCAACATGTGTTGTGATCGCATTGATGATATATTTTGGTGTCAGAAGTTATTCCAACTAATTTATCTTAGCTAGGAACATTGTTTAAATTTAAAGGTATGGATTATCATGTACACATGACATTAGATGATTAAAATGAATTTTCTTTCATTTAATGAAGTAGTTACAATATGAGATTAAAATTTATAAGATCAAGTATTGGTTGTTGTTGTGGAGGATTAAAAAGGAACCCATACATCAAGGAAACTCATCTAGATCAATTTTTATATAAAAACATTATTAGAAAGTGTTTTGACTGCTTGTTTTTAAGTGTGTGAGTCTAAGAAGAAAAAATCACAAATCTATTTGACATTGGAGGATGAAATACCTTTGATTTCAAAGGTTAGAGGGTAATACCCCTTTGGCTAGATGATGAGCTCACTCAGAGGTCATATTGGAGCTTCCCTTGATCATGGACCAGTTGCATTACATGTAATTCTGCTTAATGTTTCTCTTGTATATGCAAATGAAAGCTCATAATTGTTCATTATTGTTGTAATTTGATATTACTACGAACATGTGAATGTATTCAATTTTTATTGTAAAAAAATGGTTACAAATTACATTTGTTATTTTTTGGTTTCTATTTAGAATGTAATGGTAATAATGTGATGTAAACAATAATTAAATATGAGGTTTATAATATTTAAGTTGATAAGTAGGAGGCATTTTCTACATCAAGTCAAATTGTAATATTGGTATTGGGATTCAACTATGCAATTTTTGAGTCAAACTCATTGGCCCATGTTTCATGAGTAGTGGTTCATTAAAACCTGTTAGCAAGCAAATTTGTCTTTCTAAAAATCTTTTACAGGAAAACTCTACAACCCTTCTTGAAAGACAAACAATCCTAATAGTTGGGTAAATGATTTGAAATCACTTCCCTCTGAATTAATCCTAGGTACAGCTCCCTAGAGATATTTTATCAGTAATATCGAATTCTGAAATTCAACTTTTAACCCGAAAGTTTTAGAAAGGTTACTTCAACATTCATAGATGAGAAGCATTGCAGAAATACCTTAATAAAGATAGCAGAACGATAAAGAAAGAAAAATCATTGTTTTTCTTTTAACAGAATCAATGAAAAAAGACAACTCAATGGTAGAAAGGCAACATCATATAGATACAATTCAGGAATTATGAATCAACAGACACATACATTGCAAAGTAGATGAAATGTCAACACATGACACTTGCTTTTTGTTTTCAAATGGCACAGATTTGATAAAATTAACTGTAATGTATTTCCAAAAATTACTACACAGGCAATCACATGGAATCTGTTCCTTCAAAATAGTATCAAATTTTTCTATATCTATTCCTCTAACCCTTTTTTCAAAATCAAACTATCACCACCAAAAATAAGACAATCTAGTTATGATTTTTCTCTTATTTTCTGAACCCCTCTAAATTTTGCAGCAGAAACACTTATAGTATCGAAGCATCAAGAGGTCTCCCGAAAAACTCAACCTCTTGGGCAATCAGTTATAAAACAAAACCAGCAAAAAAAGGACACATGTCCTTGAGAGTTTGCATGTTAACCAAATAAAAACTAATTATCTAACTCTGGTTCTTTGTCCACAGCACGATCCTTGCTTCCCGCTAGACTCCCTTCTTCTTTGGTAACTGACTAGGTAGGTTTCCACTCTTTATACGCCTGGACCAGCTCTTTCGCAAACGACAGATGTGGGATCTTGGAATTCACGATCTAGGCCATTGAGGCCTCCTTACTCCACTTCAACTTCTTCACCTATTCTACAACATTGGGCAGCTGATCCACACATAGATATAACATAGATTCGATCTTTGCCATCTGAGTTAAGTCAGAGGCTTTAGGATTAAACTTTTCTCTAATAATCTTTATCGTTGAGTCGAAGGCTTCTAGAGCGCCTTTCAATTCCTATTCACCATATACTGATGGATAAGTATAAGTGAAGTCAATGACCTTCAACTCGTTCAAGGTGGCTTTCTGAATTTGCTTAGCCTCAGGTTCATATTCTTTGTTTTCTGTAATGGTGCCCCTTATGAGAGAGATATGCCAGCTGATGTTCTTCCTAAGAATGAAGAAAATGGATTCCTTAGCGCCTTTCAGGGATTTTTTTGTGTAGAATTTGTTGAAGCCATACCTCTCTATCTCCATAAAATTTATCATCACCGATACCCATTTTTCTTCCTCTCCATCCCAGACTTGTCGCTGGGTTTGCAATTCTCCCATTACGGCCTCTGTGTCATGGAGAATTAAATGTGAATCTTTGATATATTGTTGGCCACTGCTAAGTACTTGGGACATCCACTCATCAACTGAGGAGACTAGTGTTTGACCCCTCTGAACTTGATTTAGAAAAATTTAACTTTCTGCAGAGTTTGGATCAAATACCTGTGGAGATTGGGTCAATGGCATGGCGTCAAAGTTGCAGAAAGTGTTTATGAATTGGGAGAGTGAGACTATCATCTATTTCAGTTATTTATTTTCTTTGCTATCTTGCCATGATGTCATTAACATCCGCTTAGCCATTTCTTTAAAAATATGATTCTTTCCCGCCCTATTCATAGTCCCTAATTCAATTTTAGTGACTTCAAAGTCTTCAAATGCAATATCCTGCTTCTCTTCCTTCGGTCTGTAGGTGGCTACTTCAACTGTCCACTTCCCATTTTTAGTATCAGAAAACATCTGTGCTATTCTCTTAACTTTCTTGGCCTTGGGAATCTTTTGAGCATATTTGCTGACTATGTCCTGCACTGGAATAGATATCGGAACTAAGCTCCATTTCCTATTCACTGAAGTGGTTAGCCATCTTGGTGTGTCACTTGTTGCTGTTGACTATTTGCCTATTTTTGCAGGAGTATCCATTAAATCCAAAGTCACATCATCAAGATCGAAGAGGTCCTTTCCTATTTTCTCATCTTCACCGATTTGATAGTTCAAATCCCCAAACTTGTCATCATTGGAAGTTAATTGTCTCTGTGTTTTACTGAGTCATCTTCCCTTTAACTTGTGACCGAGATTTTGACCTGGTAATTTGCTGAGGTGAGACTATGGGAGAAGGCTCTGCAACGGATTTCTTCCTTGAACTCTTAGTCTGCTGCTTACCCGATGCACCTGCATTATCAATTGATTTATGAAGATTATAAATAGGGGAAGAGGAATATATAGGCGAAGAATTAACTTCAATTGACCTAGGAGTAGAATGTTTTCTTCTTGTTTGCAACCATTCTTCAGTTAATTGAAGTACATGTCGTGTCCTACATTTAATGTCATCTTCCTCTTCCACTAACCAATCAATTTCATACTCCTTATTTTCCAAAGATCTTTTGAAATTAGGTTCAACCAAGTTTGAACCATCATCTGTCATGCCTTCCACATTGAATTGCAGCCTCATGGATAGAATCTGAGAAATACAGAGATGACTAATCTCTCTCTCCTTAACTTGGGACTCATCGAAACAGTCCTCCCAGAAATCTTCTAAATGGGGAGCAAGGAACATATGGGACCTAAGTCCTAGACTCCCACTGGCAAAGTTTTTGTTATCAAAAATTGTTCTCTCTGTATAATACTTAAAATCAAAATGAATCAGGTCGCTCCCTATACTTACTGCATCTTCAATAGTATAACATGAGAATTTGCCTAGCTGTAATGGGAAAACCTTCTCCCATTTCTCTTCAGGCAGAAACCATCTCAGTACTGTGGCAAGCTGCCTACAGACCTCTGCAAAAGTAAAGTAGTCAAAAACATATCTAGGAAATCTTGTAGGGGCCTCTTCAAAACCACCAACTCTCACATAAGTGAATCTAGGGAACTGGATATAAAAACTACCAAATTTAGTCACAAACTCCTGAGCCTCAACACTCATTCTCCTGGTAGAATCCCCAGTGAACTCAAAATAGAGTTTACCCATAAAATTGTCATGCACTCTCCTGTAGTTCTGAATTACATTATTTTTGTGAAGAATGGGGAAATAATCATAAACACACATGCTATTAGACCAGGTTTCATGAATCATCCCATCACACTTTCGACTAAAGGCTAAGCAATACATCAGATAAGAAGACATGAAGAAAATACACCCTGTGAGTTTGGAATTGTTAACTTGTTCCCTCATTGAACTGGCAATTAATTCGGCCCAATCCAGCTTCTGTTTTCCTTCTAACACAATTTGAATATAATAGAATAACCAATCTGAGAAGAAGAAGGACTCTGGTGACCCTCTGACGCTTTGCAACATTACCATGACATCACTAATATACTAGTGCATATGGCTTCTATTAAACTTTTTGGGCAAATGGGAACCTCCTCTTTGTGGGTTTATCAACCAATGTTTGGTCATGGAAGTGTGATTTGCATCCGCATTTTCTTTTAATTTAACCAGGGACTGTGCAATAGAAAAACTGGAAAAAGTTTTCTCTGGAATTTGGAAAGCCAAAGAAATAATTTCCCTATTTACAGCTAGCAAGACACTACCATCTCTCTTAAGAATAGGCTCAGTCCTCTGATTATAGTTATGGATACATTCATGAATTAGCTCAGGACAAACAACTACAGATGGGAAGGAAGCGGCTACACAAAGCCCACTATGCAAAATTTCCAAAACAGGAACTTTCTTTTCTAAGCACCTAGAAAGTCTATCAGGGATTTCCTCAACATCACATCCTCCTAAGTATGTGTTTGCTACAATGGGGTTTTCACAAACCAGACTAGAAATGCTTCCAAATAAGTGAAAAGAAGACTTCATACTTGCAAAAACAAACAAACAACTGCCACAGAATCTTCTGTATATTTCTCAAGATTAAATTAAAACACTGCAGAGGGTGCAACCTGACTCACCTTGTTCCTGTAGATACTCCCGCACCCTAGATCTTCCGAAAAACCCTTACCTTAAAAATAGCCGTGTACAAACAACGACAATATTTCAGAAGAATGAACGCTAAGAAGGGTTTAAATAGAGAATGCCAAATTATTGATCATTAATTACCCATCTTTAAGGCAATAAAGGATGAAAGAATGAAATGATTGTTTACGCATGCAAATAATTAATACCACCCGCGCAAACTTTCATGTCATACAGAATCATTATGGATTTGATAGCTCGGATGCACTTAACCGCCGCCATTACTTACTCGTATTAAATTCTCTTTTCTGTGGGCCCCACCACTAAATGATGACGAATCCTGCTTTTTCTACCCCGTGTCACTTTTTCAAAATCCTTGAACACTCTTGAACAGAGTTGAACCAAGTTCAAGGATGTTCTCATGTGTTCAGGACTGTTCAAACATATTCCCATTTATTCATCTACCTTAGTCTTAAAACCAAATATTCTGCACTGTCATCACTGATGCTTCAACTTTGAAAAGTCAAAACTTCCTTACACTCTGACCATGAGACATTTTCCGTCGGTTCTTTACATCCACTATACCTTACAATATCATGAACGACCTTGAACACTCTTGAACAAAGTTGAACCAAGTTCAAGGTTGTTTAAGGATGTTCAAGACCGTTCAAACCTGTTCAAGAAAAAGTGTTAGCAAATAATCTTTTTTCTTTCGAAACATGGTTGGACCACAAGTGTTTCACTTTCAGTGAGTAGCTGGAAATGAGGATTTAGGCACCACTAAGATTATCAACAAAACCACGGCGACTCTAGAAAATATTTGAAAGAAAAGGACAAGGACCGAACTTGGACTAACAAAACCCATCTCTAATGAGAATGAATGGAAAAATTAGCACTCATTGCATCTAGGTGATGCTCACAGGGGTGAAGCATCTGGCCTTCCCGAGAGGTCACCCATCTCAGTATGGCTTCAACTCAAGTGTGCTTAACCATGAATTTTCTTCCAAGGTTAACCCTACTTAGCTTGCTACCCCATTTGCAAGACCTTCATCAAGTGTTGTGCCTTATGAAGCATTTATTATAGAGCCCCTTTAGCTAATCAATTAATAAGTGGGCAACATTTTCCACCTAGATACAATGAGTGCTAAGTGTTTCATTAATTTTCATGAGAGAGGCTCTTGTGAACCACTACTCATGAACACATGGGTCAATGAGTTTGACTCGATAACTGCATAGTTTCAAATTCTGATAGAAATATCACAATTTGACTTGTTATGGACATACCTCCTACTTATTAATTGATGGGATGGGTGACCTCTAAGGAAGACCCGATGCTTCACTCGTGTGAGCATCACCTTGATGTAATGAGTGCTAAGTGTTCCATACATTTTCATGAGAGATGGGTTCTTGTGAGCCATTACTCATGAATACATGGGTCAATGAATTTGACTTGAAAACTACATTATTGAATCCTGATAGAAATATCACAATAGTTATGTTAATATGTATATATATGTTGTTAATCTCTAAGTTATGTTGATGATTAGTGACAAACACTTAGTCATTCACTTAGGCATTTTTTAGTTGGCTATCACTCTGGCCGAGCTAGAACTATGCAAGGCCGAGCAACATTGCCG
Source organism: Thuja plicata (assembly GCA_018584345.1). Taxonomy (NCBI): domain Eukaryota; kingdom Viridiplantae; phylum Streptophyta; class Pinopsida; order Cupressales; family Cupressaceae; genus Thuja; species Thuja plicata. Next base: position 2,950,684 of record MU224214.1, read on the forward strand.
AGCAGTATTCAGGTTGTCGAGTAATATCATGCCGAGCCGAGTAGGATACTCAGTGTCAAGCGATAGAGATGTTAAGTGCCGAGAAGAACAATTTTTGTATACATGTCTGGAATGATTCAAACTTCTAGGATAAGTATTTAGGCTAACTTATATAAGCTTTTTGGGCTGACTTATGTATGCATTTAATATTTTTCTACGGAGTTGGTTATGCATTTAATTGTTTTATCTTATGCATGATCTATTGTAATCATTAATTGTAATACCTTCAAGGTATGGGTAATAGATCTTGATCGTTGATTTAGATCTCACTATTAGACTTGAATAGATATATAAGATTTCTTCTAAACCCTAGTTTGTAAGTGTGTGGAGAGAAGTGGTGACTGCATTTTTGAAGTAAAATGCACAGAGGGTTATTTTGTTAAGAAGCAGAGATCAAGCAGAGTGACAACACAGTGAACAACAGAGTAAAGTTATATTAGATTGTGAGATCATAGAAGGTACTAGAAAGAGGAGATCTGTCATCAACATCTGAGTGCATAACGAAGGATCAATACTTGAGACATTCTAATCATTGTATCAGGTGAAAATCTCTTAACAGAGTGGTTCTAGCAGACCTTTCTAAATATCCTAACAGAGTGCTTACTTTATTGTAAGTTGAAATCCTTTCACAGGGTAGATTGTAATGATCTTTAGCTCTTAACCAGGCAGACCTTTAACAGAGTAGATTGCATCTTGTAATCAACTTTTTTAGCCCTAACAGGCACACTTTATTACTACAGTAGTGGATAATTTTGTGGGTGTCATCCCCACCCCAGTTTTATCTATTTGGGTTTTTGGGTTACCAAGTTCTTGTGTTATGAGTTATTTATTTCATTGTGTGGGTGCTATTTAATATTACAATAGATTCATATATGTATGAATGTGAATCAATTTGTTTTAAGTGTTTAAATTTGAAGATCTGATTCACCCCCCTCTCAATATCTTGCTTTCCCGTTATTATATTTCCAACAATTGGTATCAGAGCTTAGTTCTCTAAAAAGGTCATAATCAGCTTGAGAATACAGATCTTGAGATGGAGATCTACAAGATGTGTAAAGTCATTGAGAATCAAAAGATTGATATTCAACTAGCACTACAACAGCTTGAGACAGCAAGATAGGAATTAAAGAAGTCCTTGACTGCAAGGAAAGATTTGGCCAAACAAATGAATGACACTCATTATCAGGAAGAGGACACCACAAATCTATTTAAGAATGAAGATTCTACTGAGAGTGATGCAGCAATAACAAATCTATTGGAAAAGAACAGTGCACTATGTGAAGAAGTCAGAAACTTGAAAAAGAACAAGAAGCCCAATCAATAAGAATGTGTGACAAGGCTATGACAGAAGAAGACAAAAGAATGATGACTATCAAACTCGATGAAAGAACACATGATGTAAAAACAATGATAGTCAATCAAGTTGACATGGCAAATCAATTATTACTTGTGAATCAGGAGATCAGTAGGAAAGACTTGGAAATTGTAAATCTTAGATCTGAGAATAGTCAGTTGAAAGATGAATTGATATGCGAGAAAGAACTTAACAACAGGGTGAATGATCCCAATGCAACTATGAGCTACTTTGAACAACTGGTGGAAGCATCAAGAAGACCTAAAGATTCTTCTAGATTAGGTCACACTGAACAACATACAACCACTGAAGAAGGAGAATCATCTAAGACAGGTGAAAGAAGGTATGCAAATCCAAGAAGCAACAAACCTGTTTTCCACCACTGTGGGAAACCAGGTCATACAACAAACATTTGCCGAAGCAAGAATGGTAAGTCCAATCCTAAAACTAACTTTAATGGTTACTTCTTCAACTATAATAAGTTTGGACATCAAGCACGTGAATGTAAGACAAAGGCAAGCAACACACCTAGACTCAATGGTAATTGCTATAACCGTTAGAAATATGGTCATAGAGCACAAGATTGTAGATCTAAAGGTAAACATTAGTGGACATCAAAGGCACAAGAGAAATCACCAAGAAAAGGCAATACATACAAGTGGGACTGCAACACATGGCATAGTTGTCATTACTATGGTGAGTATGGACATGTTCCAGAAAACTACATAAGGACACATTTCAGAGGAAAGTCTAAAAGTTGGATGAATGGAAGCCCAGTTTGTCACAGTTGTCTGAAAATTGGTCATATAAGGAAAGATTGTAAGACTAGGGTACCTACTCCTACTGTTGAGCAGACTAGAGCACATATGAACTAGACATGGGTTAAGAAGTATGAACCATGCTTCAGTGAAGCTAGTGAAGCCAAGGTCACCCAATCCAATGGATCAGGTGATCACATCATCTCCAACTAAGCAAAAGAGGTATGTAAGGAACTGCATCTAAAATTCTTATCTTACATCAGTTCCTAACATGAAATGTACCAAAGTCCATATTTGCATATGTTAAGATGCACCAGGACATATTTTGAAGATAAATGCTGAGAAGAGAAAATTGCACTATAGGTGCCGAGCACCAATCATGGACACTAAGGCTAAGTTCTTTAGTGTGTGCCAAGTTTTGTTGGCCGAGTAAGTTTTGTGAAAGTCGAGTTTAGTAAGCCGAGTGGGATGCAAGTTGTGTTAGAAATCCGAGGACAGCTGGCTTGCACTAACTCAATGGGTAGAACATTTATTGCTTACCTACCTTGACCTTTCAAAGTCTATAAAGGATGAACAGTGTATTCTTCATTTTTACCTTGCGATTTTCACTGTTTACGGAGCGATTGAAGTAGTTGTAGAATTGATCTTAACGAAGTTAGCATCGAAGATTTTGTTAGCGTGTCGTCGACAATCCTAAGGTGAATAGTATGAAGCACTACTTGCCAAGGTACTCTGTTCTTCATCTCTCGAACCCTAATTTCAAGATTATGGCTGCAAGCTCTTCTGCACTAGCTAAAAGTATGGAGGGAGAACAAGAGTAAATTCAGTTAGTACAGAGTAATGAATGTGCACCTCTCAACTTTCGAGCCGTTCCTGAGAGTGCAATTTAGAGTGATTTAACTAGAGCTCTCTCATCCATTCCACCCAAGGTACTTATGATCCATGATGTTCGATCGTGTTACATGGTTAAGATTGGTGAAGTAGGTGATAGTGAATTAAGGAAATCCTATAGCAAATTGTGTGTCGATGGAGTTCTAAAGGGAGAATTCAAACATCTAGCAAACAAAGGGTTAACTCGTGCCCTAGATTTTCAACAAGGTTTCAAAGATGAATGGATTAAGGTTATTCTTAGCCAAGTTCATGATATGTGTATATGGTTGGATAATGGACCAGTCAAGATAACTAATCTAACATGATTCATCAAGTGACTGGATATCCTATAGTGAATGGAAAATGGACAATGAGAGATAACAATAAAGAGGAAATTACACTAAACACTGGAGCCATATGGAACAACAGAGGTATGATTATCTCCATAATTAAAGACCTAGAACTTGATTTTGGAGTAAGAGTAACAGCACATAAGTTCTATCAATTGAGTAGATTAGATAGTGTTCCTTGTACACCCGTTGACCAGGCATGGAAAATTGTTAAGAAGAATCATACATATGATCTTGCTGAGCTATAATAGACATAATTAGCCGAGAACCTAGCATCAATCAGAAAGGGTAAAATCTCATCATGTAAGTTTGGTTCCTTACTAGTCTGTATATTTTTCTACATTCAGGATACATTTCCTACATTAGGAAATATTGTTTGGAAAAAGGATAGACCCATTACAGTTCAGATTAGTGAATGTATTGAGAAATTAGGAGGCGATTTCAATAGCATAATGGGGAGCTATTTTGTGGAGTTTAAGAAGAGAATGAGATTAAGAACTAGGATTCCTAGATCACTAGAGGAGAAGCACTATGAAGAAATTTTTTTTCTAGTTGATACGGATAAGACTTATATCCATGCTGTGACACCAAGGATAACATGTTTAGAACCATTTCCATATGAAATTAACATTGATGAAGCATCAAAAACCATCATTGCACTCCTAGCCGAGGCAATTGATACTACAGCAGAAAGGTTTGGAAATTTTGATGAAGCCAAAGTAAAAATTTCAAGAAGTTTAACAGAGGGAACCATGGAGAGGAAAAGGAAGAAAATTGTGAAAAACCTAAAGAAAATGGTTGGTTTGGGAAGTGATGAAGAACCTGAGGATGCACCTTTAGGCCTATCCACAGGACAAGGTGAGGATATTTCTATAGAAGAGGAAGTGAGTGCATCTGAGGAGATCGCTAAGAAAGCTAAGGGTAAAAGACCATCAATTGTCATAGTAACCAAGCCGAGCAAAGATAAACCTAAGGTTAAACCTCCTGCAGCTAATCATCCAAGGACTAGAGCATCTACTGTTACTTCTCCAGCAGTACAAACAAAATTATATGGAAAGAGGAAGGTTGGAGAAAGAAGTTATGGAAAGGAAGCTAAAATTGCTCCTAAGGCTGAGTCGAGTAAACCAGCAAAGAGACCTAGGAGGAAACTAGACTTGGGGACAGATAGTGCTGATGAAAAGACTAAGATTGATGAACCCAGTAACATACCTATAGCACAATTCAAGAAACCAGCTAGTATTGATGAGGTATGTGACAATTTGAGAAAATCGGCAGGGTTAGGTGCTTTCAAATTCATTAAGTATGAGAAAGTGAGTTTTAGAGATAAGCACAAAGTTCAGGAAGCACTTTTGGATATGATGAGTACTTTCAAGTTAACTCCTACATAGATAGGAAACCATGTGCCGAATGAATTGTATGAGTTTCTGTCAAGCAAATGGGAATTTGCACTTACCACAGAAAGACAGATCAGGGAAGGAACTTTAGCCAAGGTAATACTTGAGTTGACTTCAAAACAGAGAGCCAAATTCATTGAAGAATACAAGAATAGGTTTGTTCCTAAACTTAGAGGTTATGTTGTTTTGAAAAATGATATTGAAGGATTAGTACAACAAAGTATAAGGATTTTGAAGGAAATATTTGGACTGATAGTTCCAAAAGACAAGAAATCCGATGTAGGGACATCTGATCAAAAGGAAAAAGAAGTGGAGATCACCCCTAAGCCACAGGTGACTCAAGGTCAAATTTCTATAGAACAGGACAAGGCTAAAGATGCATTAGACTCAACAAATTATGTTGATCTGATTGCAAACAGTCTAGTTGACTACATAGTTGATGATTCCATCAATTTGAATGTCAAGGAACAAGACATGTCAAGTGGTACAAACACTGATTCACCTATTAAGGAAATTGAGACTGAAGGACAAAAGACCACTGTATCTGAAGAGAAAATTGATGAGATAATTGAAGAAATCAATGATCAGATAAGTGAAGAGAAATAGCAAACAAATGCACATGAAGAGGTAACTTCAGAAAATCCACATATTTTAGAGGTAGTCAAAACAGTTTTAGATAGTGGTATAGTAGTGAAGGATACTGTTGATAAGCTCCTAAGGAACAAGAGGCAATGCAAGTGTTGGTTGATCTACCACACTGCATCATCCACTCCCACAGGTCCTAAAACTGGAGGTATGCCTAATCCACAGACAATCTTGACAGAATTAAAAGAGGCAATGGACATTGATACTTACATAACAGGAAAAGGTATTATGTAGCCAAGCATTAGCTCACCAGAGTTGAAGAGAAAGAAAGTTCTGAAGAAGTCTCAAATTCTAGATGTCACATTAGATGAGATAATTGTGGTTCCACAATGGGATCCCCATGAATTATATTTTGAAAAAATAGGGACTCTTTAGAAATTACTCAAGAGGAAGAAGAGACAGGAAGAGATGAAAATAGAACAGAAGCAAAAGCAGGTGTTGCATGACATCAAGGACATATTTGCAAATGCTTTTGACTTAGAAGATGAAATACCTCAAGCTCCAATTATTGATCAGTTAGTCAACATTGTAAAGAAAGTAACTGATGATGATGGGTGATACCACAATAGTGGGTTACACTTTTCGGGAGGAAGGAATTCGTCCCGAAAAGCGTGACCCTCCAAAATATTTTTCTTTGTTTCGATCAAAAATACTAAATACTTTCGATCGAAATAGACTTACTTTCGATTGAAAGTACATAAACAAGGTACTTTCGATCGAAAGTTACTTTCGATCGAAAGTTACTTTCGATCGAAAGTAACTAGGGTTATTTTGGCGGATAAATCCGCTGAAACAGTCATTGCGACTGTTTCGGCTTGGTTGAAAGGGACAGTGGCTGCCAGGGCTTCCGTTTCATCGAATGTCTAT
>MU224214.1:2961690-2978748 GCA_018584345.1 Thuja plicata
TATATATATATATATATATATATATATATATAGGACTTTTAAGAGATTAATATTCAAAGAAGAGTGAATCACTCAAATTCACCATAATGCCTTGCGTAAATAGACCTGCATAAAAAACAGATGTGATTTCTAATTCAATTTATATTTCTTTATTTTTAGTTCTTGGACTATTAGATAATACTTATTCTATTAATTGTGAAGTAAATTCTTATGCATTCGTCATTATATATTCTTATGCATTCGTCATTATTAACCATGCATTGTACTTGTATTGCCACATATCGACCAATTCAGTCTCCATCTTGGCTTTACCTGCAAAAAAAACAAATTTATTCTCCTTCCTAGTTCGTAAGCTCTCATACCATGTAAAATTTTGCAGCTGATAATGCAAAACAAAATTGAGATCTAGCTAGGAAGAAAAAATAAAACTTGCTTAAATAAAAATACAAGAAAACAAAGCTACACAAGAATTGAATTCTATTGATCACATTGATTCTCAATACAAGAATTACAATGAATATATAAAGAAGAGAGCATAAATTATGCAAAGATGGAAAAAACAAAGTGAAGTTCTATTTAATTAGCTTACAAAATCTAGAACATAGACCCTAACCTTTTCCCTTAGTCACAACAAACACTACCATTGTAGATCTAAAATTAACAGGCATAACTGCTAGTCATGCAAATTGAAATTAACGCTAACACTATCTGCTCAATAAATAATAAAAATATAAAAAAATGTGCAAGCTTTTCTTTATTAGCCTCTCGCTAACTTTTCCATATAGGTACTCAATACCCACTGAAAAACAACGTTGACGTAGGAGATCATCTCCATTCCTTCTCAGATGCGAACTTGCCATCAACAATCCGAGATAAAATCATTTTTAATTTTATTAAAATTATTGATTGCTTACGCGTTTCCGTGGATGTCGTACTCAACAAACAAAACAAAAGGTCTGATAAGACCTGCACGAGTTGACGATTTCCCTAGAAAGGATTTTCAATTGATTTTTCCACTCTTTGCTCTTCTCATCCTCAGAAGATAACACATTTAATATTGTTGATTAACCAGCGCATCTTTCTAACCAACTGAAATTGTCGTTTTTGTACGGCCTGTGCGGTTGTGTTGACAGACGTACATATACCTGTCTATTTATTTTTTAACACAAAATAATTAATAAATAGTTGGAATGTTAAGTATTACCGCCTTCGATTCAATCGAGCTTGCCACCACAGCAATTTAGGCATCTTTTCCGTCTTCTGCGTAGTAGTTTAATTTTGACGTCACCTGTTGTTTAGCGTCCAATGGGAATATTTTATTTTTTAACTTTAGGATTTGTTTTCAAATCAGCAATGTGTACTGTACTGTATAGGCTGCTTCGACCTTACAAACATTATTAAAATCTTTCATTTAATTTTATTTCATTTAAAAAAGAGGTTATATTTGAAGAAATCGTGGGCATCCCGAATCAAACGGCACTGATTTTATTCTGCACTATAAAAAGCAAATGAGAGGTATGTTGTTGGTGAGAATATGGTCTGCCATATAAAATCAAGCAGTTAACTCCCCCGAGTAAATTGATTTATTAATAAAATCAGACACCCGAGAGTGTCAATCTGGTTGATTTTCATGCACCGGTGTTTCTTGTGTTTTCTATCATCACAGCTCTGCATAGACATGGGCCAAATCTTTTTGGGTTCATTTGAGGTTGTTATGGTGAAGACAAACCTCTATTGTCATAATTTAGGTATTTCTGGTAACGAGAAACCTCATGTATACATTCTCATAGTTTAGCTTCAACATTGGACAACTACCTAGAATCACATTTATTAGGTTTTTAGCATTCTTTATGTTATAAGAGGATATTCTTTTGTAATGATACAAATTATTTGTTTTATATTAATTTTCAATGTAATTTTTTATTCTGAGAGAATGTGATAAACGATATTTTTATGTGAAATTATTCATTTTTGGATTATTTTTTATGTCAACATTCTTATATATTTAATTCTAATTTTTTTTTTAATATATATTTGTATATTTTTATATTTATTGTATTATTTGTGTCTAAGTATTTTGGATGACTTATATAAATTTGAATTGGTTTCTAATTATATATTTGACATTTCATTTTCTAAATTTAAATTCATATTTTTTTGGTGAATTCTACCTAGTGATTTATTGTTATCTTCCTATATTTAATTGCATTTATTTCACATCCTAGACCATTCATATTCATAGCCATATTTTATAATGGCATGAGATGATGAAAATGACTTTTCTTTCATTTATTGAAGTCAATATGAGATCAACATTTCTAAGATTAAGAAGTGGCCATTACTATGGAGGATCAAAAGGGAACACTTCTATTCAAGGAAGATCATCTATCAATTTTAATATTTGACCACTTTTGGAAAGTGTTTTGACCACTTGTTTTTAAGCATGTGGATCGAAGGCAAAAATCTCACAAATCTATTTGAGACTAGATGATGAAATACCTTTGATTTCAAAGGTTAGAAGATGACATCCCTTTGGATAGAGGATAAAATGGAAATGATTAGGAGTTGCATTTGTTAGTTGTTCGGTTATTATTTAGAATGCAATGGTAATAATAAGATGTGAACAATAATTCAATATGAGTTTTCTAATATTTAAATTAATTACTAAAAATAATATCATTTATTCCAAATATATAATATTGAAAATGATTTAAAATCAATTCAAAGTCACAATTGCATAATTATTTTAGATTAGGACATTATATAGAATGTGCATTATCATAAATCAAATCCACAAATAAAAATTAGATCCATAATAAAAATAATTCAATTCTAAGATCTATAAAACACAATCCTATAAACATATAAGTTAATATCACATAAAAATTAACGCCTCACAATAATTATAGAATTAAAAATATTATCCTTATTAACTTACTTTCCTATAATAATAAGTATAATTATGTAATTTATTATATAACACTAACACATATCTAATCTATATTAATTTATATTTAATAATATACATTTATTTATTTTCCTTTACATATTTGTAGACATTTAAAATATTGATTAGTATTTTTTTGAACAATAGTTTTTTAGTTCTTTTAATTCGTAAATGTTTTTACATAAGATTTGAATCTTAACATAAAGAATAACAAAACATCATCTTAACTATTAGAACATATTTAAAATTGATAACCCTATTTTTAATTTATTTTTTTATAAAATTTAGTTCTATAATTTATTATAGACATTAATATTTTATATATAAAGTCTGTTATTTTTCTAATTGACTTTCACTTAGTTGTACCTCACATTTTATAATTGCACACATAAGTCCTTAAAATATTTTGTCCTTACATTGCACTACGGTGTTCACAAACTCTTGTAATTTCTTTAGGCCATGGCAATCTAGTTGTTGATGACAATTTTGTATACAACAAATTAAAAATCATGGTTTGGGGGTGTGGGAACAACTAGGATTTTATTTAATTGTCTTTATATACTATGAGGTTTAGTTAGATGGACGGTCATGGGTTTAGAGTTAAAAAGATTAAAATTTATACTCAAAGTAATTTTTAAGTGAAGGATTTGGTAGGGATTTTGGTATAATTTTATTAGAAAGTAACGTATAATTATGTGAAATTATTTATGAAGATTATTTTTAAAATGTTTTGTAATTATGATGATTTTATTATGAAAATTAAAGTTAATGTGTAACTTTTTTCCAACCCTTTATTTCTTTCAAGACTTCAATTAGATATTTTCACAAATCGTCTTACATTCCTTGCACTTAACAAGAAATGGAATACATGTTGGATAAACAACCACCATATCAACTTGAATCATTTTCTATATAATACTTATTTTATGCTACATACTTGAAATCACAATTTTAATTATTATTCATATCTAGCATGAGAGTATTATAAAACAACTTCATAAATATTGTTGAAGCTTAATAAAAAAATGTTAAAATTCTAACTTTGTGTTGTGAAGAAATCAATAATTTTTTTTCTTAGAATAACGACAAATCATATGTTTTAATAGTTTTTCTAATTAACAATCGTGATTAAGGTCATGTATAAGTGATCTCTTTTATTTCTTCTAAATGACATATTGAATGTTCAACAATTTGTCACACATTTATATGGGAAAATAAATAGCATTGATTCATTCATTAAACTTGAGGTTTTGAACTAACATTTGCACACACAATTTTTTTCTTTTTGTATTTAAACATGCAATTTTTACAAATGTAGAATACAATAATAGCTACACAAAAGGACATACCAGAAGAAAAAAACTCACCAAAGAGAAAAACTTACCAGAATATTAAACTTACATCAATAACATCATAATTCCCTATTACCAACAATGTCATCTCAATATACTAGGCTAACTCTAATAGTGTGATAAAGAATTTGAACATCTAAAGCAATTTTAGAAAGATAGAAATCAACAATTACTGCAAGAATAAACAAAGAACTACTTAATAAACAACAAGTTGCACCAACAAAACTAGCAAAGAAAAAAGAAACCTTAATGATGTTTTCATAGCAAATATGAACAACTAAAAGAAATTGACCAAAATATGTAAATGGGTAAAATACATATGTATATGTTTACATACACACACACACACATACACATGTATATCCACACACACACACACACACACACACACATATATTGTAGACACCCTAAAATAAGCAGACTTACGACCATACATTAAATTATTATTTTTCCTCTATTAATTATTGGTTTTTAAACCGTTAATTAACAATCTTACTTCATCTAAATCCAATCATCTAATCATTCAATCATTCCCCCAAAATTATTTAAATAATTAATTTTATTTAATTATTCAACCTTAATCAATTAATTTTTATTAATTATTTAAATTCAATTTCCTAAAGTTTAAAATCAAATATTTAAACTTATTAATTTATTCTTTTATTAAATTAATTTCATTCAAACATTCAACTTTAAATCAAAATAGATTTGAATTATCTCATGTTTGAGTATTTTAATTTCTAAAATTAAGTAAATACTCAAATAAATCAACTCTCTAGTTCCAAGAGGTAACTCCAATTCAACTCTTCAGTTCCAAGAGATGACTCCATGCCTTCTCTTTAGTTCTAAACGGCAACTCATAGTCATCTTTTCAGTTAACTAAACTATCCCCTCTTTTCTTCAGTTAAAGAGGTACAATTTACTGATTGCTTATCTAGTTCCTTTTGATCTCAACCATTCATCCTCCAATTTTTGGGATTGATCTCATCCGTCCAAATCATTTCCATATTCTATATAATCAACCATTTGAAGGATCCATGATTTCAAGCTTTGTGCACAATTACTCTACATGATTATTGTATGAGGCATCAAGTGAAATTAGTATCACATTGATCTCATTTTCTCAATACTCCAAAGTCATAGACACTGCCAACACAAATATTGAGCACCATTCATACAGTGTTTCAAAAGGAGTAGAGAGAAGCAATAGAAGCTTCAAGCATTGTGGTTTGCATTCGTTTGTTTTCCTCTATCTTGCTTTTTATTCTATTGCCCATAGATTCATTCTTAGTAGTTTTGGTTGTTTTTCCTCATTACAAATTGGTACTACTAACCCTCATTTGAGTGCGCAAGATTGGTTCTATACATATATATGTGTGTGTGTGTGTATGTATATGTATATATACATATGTATATGTGTATGCATATGTGTATGTATATATGCACACACACACACACACACCCCACACACATACACATATATAGTACCATCTTAAAATTTATCACTCATTAATTTGGAAGCTCAAAGGACCTATTAGGCCCCATTTTAGTGATCTCCCAGAACATGGATGCATTTGTGCTTGATTTCCTACTTTTTTATTACATTTTCCACCTCCTTTCCCTCAAAGCCCTCAACCTCTCGAGATCTGGGGAGTTTTTGGTTTTTACACCTTGAGGTATAAGTCGACCTTGACCTATACTTGATATAGGTCAACCTTGACTTATACCCAGAGTTTTTAATTTTGATTGGCTATCGAGCCTGATGGAAGGTATCTTTCTTTCCCGCTCTCCTTTGTCAGCGTTCATGGATTTGAACTTTGAATTTTTATAAAAGGAGGTCTTTTCCCTTCATTTAAGATACACACACACACACACACACACACACACACACACACACACATATATATATATACATAATGTATGTGTGTATGTATGTATGTTGGAAATAATGGGAAGTCTATATGGAGAGGGGAGGGGTGAATCAGTACCTCCAAAACTTTTAGTTAATTAACCTTTAACCTTATGTAATCAAATATTTGATTTAGCGATCATATCTATTGTCCTTTCTTTATGCATGTGATATCAATTCATAATCTTAATTGTATGTAGACATTCATAGAAACATTCATGAAAACAATAACACATAACACAAGATATGATAACACAGAAAACCCCTTTTAGAAGGTAAAAACTGCGGTGGGGATGGCACCCACAAAAACTTCACTATCTACAGATTGGAAGGGGCTAGTTAAGGCTTATAATTTGATCACTTCTGATGATCTACCCTGTTAGGAGTATTATATGGAGATTGGTTAAGGTCTACTCTGTTAAGAGTTTTTAGCAACACTGTTTAGTGTGCACTCGGTTAAGAGATTTACAATAGGATTGTTAAATCCACCTTTCTTGAAAGGATTTCTTCTATTTGCTACACTTGTTAGAATGTAGAAAAAAATACTCATTGACCTGAGTGTATGCAATCTAAAATGTTGATTACAGATCCATTAAAGTTTACATATACAATGTATCACCTAATGTGATTGATTAATACCTCTGTTGCTCAGTAGCCTTGATTCTTGGTTCTTAATAACCAAATTCATATTTTGTTGTTTTGGTTCTTGAAACTCTTAGTCTGATCCATAGATGTTCTTGTTGGCTACATTCATCCTCACATCCATCTCGAATGAATGATTACACATCTATTTATACAATATATTTTACCTTTTTAGTTTCACGTATTACAAACTTAACTCTACAATCAAAGGTTTATAACTTGACTTTGATCTCCTAGTTTGCATGTTTTTAATTAGTTAGACTGATTAAAAAAATTACAATTATATTTCTTGTTCCTCAAGAAATAGTTTTAAAACAAATCTAAAATCTAAATATAAAGCATAACTATTTTATCTAACGTGGAAGTCAGATCCACTTTTCTCAGGATATAACTAACTTTCAGTGTCTAATGCTCAGTTTTCTCTGAAATCTGTTTGTCTATCTTTCAGTGTTCCTTTGTTGAATTGTCTGTTAGGTTCCCTTGCTCTGTTGGGTTCCTCTGTTTCTTCTCTTTCAATTTATAGTGTAACCTGCTTGTTGGGTTCCTTTGTATCATCTTTGGGTTGCACTTTTCGTTTACACTGTAAAACTTGTGTTGTCGTGTTTCTCTTTACTTAGCACTTTTGGTCTGAACTGAAACCTATCTTTCAGTGTAGTGTAACCGATGGTTCAAACAAATTTTTTCTCTTTGCATACTAATGGCAGAATATATTTCATCAATCTCCCCCTTTGACATTAGTATCAAAAACTGATATGTGTAAAATACTAAAAATATTAATAGTATGTACACCATATATATTACTTATTCATTTCATGACTCCCCCTATGCATATGCTGATATAGTATTGTATATGTGTATGTACACTTTTCTTTATACAATTTTTTCTTTTCACCTTGTCTTTTCCCTTTGTGCTATATGTACTGTACATATCATTCTCCCCTATTGTACATATCATTTTCCTTTTCCCCCTTTTTTGATAGTAAGGGAAAAGGTGTATACCTATAACTGATCAAAAATATGAGAGTGAGAGGTTTTCATTTCCTCCATCATCTTCTCCCATTTCTCCTTTAGATGCTCAAGAGCCATATGCTCTAGTGTAATCCTGGCATGCATGTCGTAGATGATGTCTGCTACAAACATCTCAGGGGTGGCAATTAGTTATCTTGTTGAACTTATGTGTTGTTGCAGAAGTTTGAGGTTTGGTAATATTTGAGCATGTATCTCGGTAACCTCTTCTCAAAACTATGATTCTGCTTCCCAAAGTTCTTGTCTTAACCTTTTGATTTCAATTATCTTCTCATAATGCAATTTGATTGCATTGCCATCTATGGTTAGACTTTTAGCACTTGCAGTTAGATCGAAATCGATCTTTGCAATCTTATCACTATTATCCTTAGTGAATTTCTCCAAAGTGCATAGCTTTTGAATTAATAAAATAGCTTTAGTAATGATTGGATCTAATTCATTTGTTAGTTCTGAAAGCTTTACCTTATTTTGTGCCACTTCTTGGCTGATCTTTTATGTCAGTTTGTATTGGAACTTATGTTATTCTCATTCCTCAATAGCCTTTTTTGCATCTACATTTTGAGTTGTGATTGCTTCGATGAGAATGACAAGTAGATCCAGAATGGGGGCATTGTGATCAACATTAATATCATGAAATATATGTTGTAAGATATCTCTTGTATTTTCTAGCACTAGAGAATCTTTGTGTTCTTTTCTAAGCTTTTCCTGCATTGCTTTCCTTTGACATATCTCTCCATATTATATAAGAGATTTATATTCCAATGTGGTTCGATCACACTTTGGTATTTCAATGATTTCATCAAGTGTGACCTCTAACTTACTCTTCTTAGTTTTCTTCTTCTTCTTTTGTGATGCACTTGTATGCAAAACCATTGCAAGTTTATCTGCTTGGTCTGATGTGCTGGAGGAATGTTTCAGTGGTGTTGTACCTTTTTCTTGTTGCTCAGGGTTTGTGTTTTGGTTGTGTGTGGAAATCTTCTGATCAACCTTCGGTGTAACTTCATCATCTCCTTTGGTGTTCTTAGGAGTGGTATCAATTGTCTTATGTTGTTCACCTTTCTCTTTTTGCACTTCATCCGCATCTTTTATTTGTGCATCCTTGTTGGTGTGATCTCCATCTTTTTGTTTGTGATCTACATTTGTAACATTTTGATCTCCATCCTTTTGTTCTCCACCGATGACTACATGTTCATCAGTTGTATCCATCTTTTCATCATTACCCTTATCTTCGGGTATGCTTGCATCCTTCTCAGGTGACTTCTCCTTCTCCAAGATAATATTGATAGCTTGTATCAATAGTGGTATCTGTCCTCGTGTGTCTACCTATGCTGATTATGTTGTAGTGTCATGTTCATTGGGTTGTTCTTTGACAACAGTGAAATCTTCATCTCTCTGTACTTCATCTGCAGGATATGTTCAAGTAACATCAATGATTGTATTATCCGGACATGTTTCATCTGCAATGTCCATATCCTTGTTTCCTTTTGTGTTGAATGATTCTTCATTAACATCTTCATCAGTGATAATAATATGTTTGGGGGTCTATTTAGCCTGATCATGTTTTTTCTGTTGATTTTAGGTAAGAGCTTTTTGTGGCTTAGGACTTGCATCCTTTTTAGGTATATCAAGTATCTTTCTCCATTCAGCTTCACTCTTCTTGTCTAGTTCAACTAGATGTCCTTGAAGCACTTGATAGGATCTTAACTTTGGTGAGAACCTCATGGAGTGTTTCTTCATCACTTCTTCAATCTCCTCAATTTTAGATTTGGGAGGCATGATAGAAACTAGGGCTCTTTCCCTAATATGTTTCTCAGAATGTAATGCAAATGTCCATCTTGCCGATAATCTATTCTAAATTTCTTTTGGCATATTATCTGCCAATCGTATTGGAACATATTTGAATATACACATCATTTTGATAATTGCCTCTCCTATTTTATTTTGATCCTTGGGATCCAATGTTAGCCATTTCTTAATCTTGCGATCATTTGTTGTACCCAATTTGATAATAGAAGCATATTCCTCATCAATAGTTTCAGGAATCTTACTCTTTTCTGTTTGGACAGATTCATCGTGTTGAGTATCTTCAATATCTTCCTTGGTTAGGATTAATTTCCTTCTCCTCTTTGTTTCTTTTCTCTATTTGGTTTGAGGTTTTCTTTTGTAGGTCCTTACTTGACCTTTCTTGATCGGTGAAGGAATTGCGTCCTTTGCTATCTGAATTCTGGTCCTAGTTGCAGTAGTAGTCTTTGGCTTCTTTGCCGGTAGTGGAGGTGGTGAATCAAACTCTGTGGACTCTAATTCACTCTCCCTCTCAGCTTCACCTACAAGTGACTGACCCTTAGTTTCTTCTTTCTCTTCAGTTTCCTCTTCATTCACCGATAGCTTTTTCTTCAAGTTCTTAACCATCTTATCTTTTTTTTTCTATCAATCTTTTTCACAACTAAACCAATTTTAATTCTTTCTTTCACTTCCTCATAAGTTCCAAACTTGGGTTATGATTTGTCCAATGGCTCATTTATCAATGCCTCAATAGCATTTGATGCTTTATCTATGTTCACCTCATAGTCAAGTGGAGACAACCATGTTGTCCTTGGTACAGCTGGCTTGATGTAGGTGTAGTTAGTCTCCACCATAAAATATATATCAATCTTGAATTTTTCTACTAATTGTTTTGGAATCCTTACTCTCTTTTGTATTCTTTCTTTGAATACAACAAAGTATTCATCTATGACTGATTCAAAATTGTCTCCTAGTGATTTGATGAACTCGCTAATCTCTGTAGTCACTGGTCTAGTAGTGTCCCATTTGACATTTCCTATGGATGAGAAGGATTCTTGGAAATAGAAAAATATGCACATTATGAGTGAACCAAACTTACATGAGTTGGACTTTGCAGTCCTTATTGTCATCATGTTCTCATCCAATTTTCTTAGTAGAAGTTCTGACAGATCCAATTGCAATCCCTTCTTGACCATCTTGTATGTTGTATGTTGTATCCACTGCTCCAGATGCAATACTATTCATCCTACTAGCCTGAAAGAACTTGTATACTAAGACACATGCTCCAAATTTCATTTCATCATCTTTGATGGCGGATACCTTTAATCCTCTTCCATTCCATGTTGCTCTTGTATTATTCTCAATGTCATCTTTTGGCGGGTTCTTTAGTGCCTTTACCTTATCAATTATTGGATAACTAGTAACAACGTGTATAACATCCTTGGTTATCAATTTCGGCTCATCCAGCTATATCTTTCGATCATGTATCCTACTCAGCACTAACCAAATCCATTCAGTTTTGAATGCCTTCGGGAATAGTAGTGCATGTGTGAGCCATTTTAATTCAATGTGTTTACTCTCTTCCTTGATAGTGCCATCATCATTGAAAAGCTTCTTGAAATATTTCTCAGCTTCTAGGTCTCCTATTTCTTCTATCTTGCAGTGTATATATGCTCACAAGTCTTCAACAAGAAAAACCCTAGCTAGTATTCTAGAGAATGCACAGTGTTGTTGGGTTGTGAAGAAACCTCAGGACATATATTATAATGAGGTTCTTCACAGGTTGCATTCTTGATTAGATTGACCTTATTCTTTTTATCATTCTTGAGCTTGGAGGTTCCTTACATAGTTGCCATCATTTAAGAATTTAGGGCTTTTTCCCATGAATGAAAATAGAGTTCTCGATTATCTGTGTTACTTACTTCAACCTCTATATCTATTAGGAATCTATTTGGAGTGCAAGGAGTCAAGTTGTAGGCGCTCTGCAATCGGGTCATTTTGTGCTTAGGTTTCGCTCTGTCCCTTCGCTCTGGTCACTTGGTAAATAATAAAACCCTTTTGTCGTCTATTTATAAACTTTTCCCTAAGTCAATTCATTAATGCTCAACCACTTCTCGGTGTGTGAAGAAAAATTCGTCAGGTAATACATAAATAACATTCTCAGTGACAACGTGATGTTCAGGGCAGCTGTCAACTGGTTATGTTCACCGACGGATTTTGGTGTATGGCGAAGACAACATTGTCAACTCACATGATTACCAATGGATCTTGGTTTACACTAGTGACTTAGCCGTTATGTGTTAACCAATGATTCTCGATAAGTATAGATAGCTTAGCTTTGTATGTACACCAATCCATTTTGGTATGTATTGACTATCGAGATTATTTTCATAGAATCATAACAACTAATACCATAGTGCATCTTTAATCATGCTAATTTGGTATTTTAACTATGTATAATGGAACTGATGCAAAATATAACTTGGTATAATGCAGTTCCATACTTGTTCTTCTTAGGTGGGGGTGGTGATGTCACCAAATCCATTGGATAAGGTGTCACCAATTGCATTCCTCGGTCCAGCTTCATCAGTTTTTGTAGATTTCCTCCACATTTTGTTTATCATCTTCCTGATGTCTTCAATGATGTTTCCATTGGCAAAGGTGTTGGTCTCTGTCATTCGGTCACTGCAATATTTCTTCAAATGACCAACTTTATGATAGTATATACATGCCATTATGGGGTTAGTCCAGCTCCTAGACTTTCTTGTCCATTGTCTCATATAGTTTAAATCTATGTGACCAAATCTTCCACATGATGTATATTTTTCCCATGTATTGTAATCCCAAACATATTGGTTACCGACTCTTTTCGGTTGATAGGCAGTTTTATTTTCTTTAGGCTTCCATGCCTGCCTTGTCTTCTTCCATCATTCAAGAGATGTGTGCCCATGCATTTTACAAGTGGGACAGTATTTGTCCATGTAGGTTTCCTTCTTTGGTTGTTTCACCTCAGATTTACATTCATATGCTTTATATCCTTTTTTGTTACATTTATAACAAATTCCTATGAATTAAGGTGTGGATTTAGGAATAGATTTCATTTTTCTCTCATGCATACATTGTGATGTGTGGCCTGGCCTTCCATAGTAATTGCATGACTGGTTTCTTTGTCTTGGATTTGTATAGACATTCATTGGATCAACTTGGTTGGCTGATTCTCTATTCTCAGTATACCCTAGTCCGGTATTGTTGTTGAATCTTCTTTGTCCATCAACAGAAAATCATCCACCTTTTGGTGCTTTCTTCATCTCTCTTGATCATGTCATTATGTTGTTGTTGAATTCTCACTTCATGTTTTAGCTTTTCATTTTCTTCTCTTAGCTCACCGATAGCTTCTATTCTTTCAATGAGTTTTATATTCATTCTATTTGCCTCTTGAATCATAAGAATAGTCTGATTTGTGATCTCATGATGATGATCTGTAAGTCTTTGTATTTCTGACTCTTTCTCTTATATCTTTTTAGAAATCTTCCTCCTGTCATCAATAGCTAGTTATCTTTCTTGCTCATCTTGTCTAGCATTCTTCATGACATCAATCATTCTTACCAGCTGTGTCTCTTGACCGATTTGCAGAGATTTCACTTGTCCAGCCAGAAGTTGATTGATTTCATTTAGACTTGTGATGCTTTCTTCTGATGTGTCTGATGCTTTTCTAGTTGTAGATCCTGAAGACTCAAATAGATCTGGTATCTCTTCTTCATGGTAGTCTGTTTCATTACAGTGAGATGACGCAATCTTTATTTCATCCAACAATTGTCTCATCTTGATTCTAGCTTCTTTATATTGTTCAAAGAATATATGTATCTCTAACTTCTGATTCTCAATACTCTTGTCAAGCCTATATTTCTCCATAGTATGATCTTTTCTCTTAAGTCTTTAAACTTTCTGATGTGGACAGAAGTCTTGTTGTGGCTACAGAACCAACTTGGCTCTGTTCTGAGATCTTTTTCCTAGATCCCTTAGGGTTTTCACAACCCCAAACTAAGGTAAGTCACTCTCAACTTTACCTCCTCTTCAATACTTAGTCTGCATCAAAATTCTTTTCATCTCGTCCTTACTGAACCTACACAAATAGATTCATTCTTCCCACTCAATCAATGTTTTCATAACATTACTTTCATTCTCTTCCCTAGCCGGACTAGTACCAAGCTCGCCTAGGGTAAGATCTCTAGAATCTTTGCTATTGCTTCTCCTATAGAAAACAAAAAGGAAACTATGTACAAAGGCTCCTCTCAAGTTCCATCCCAACACATGATTCTCACCATGGATTCAAGAATCTCGAGGGGCCATTAATGGTCACAACCCAGAACGGGTGAAGAACTAATAGCTTGCAAAATAGAAAATAAAGTAACTAATCTACTTGCATGCAAAATGAAAAAAGAAGGTTAATATCCACTAAAAAAACTATCTGTAACTTCTCATTACTGGAAACAAAACAAAATAGTACAATAATATGCAACTATGTGATTTCCTGTAGCTTCTCTTTTCTTCAATCTCTACTCTCTAGATCTCTGAAATGAATGCTTTTTGGATGTTAATTGTAACCATCCTCTCATGGGAAACACCCCTAATGGTCCACTCATTCACAAGAATCTCTTCAGGAACCGTTACACTAACCATACTTTTCATAAAAGACAAGATCCACTTTTCACGGGTTGATACAACTGAATATTTCTGAGCAACAGTAATGCAAGCCGAGCTACAGTATTGGTCGAGCTGTAGTGTTAACTCAGCATCAGTGTTAACTCGGCATCAGTGTTAACTCAACATCAGTGTTAACTCGACATCAATGTTAACTCAGCACTACATTGTTAACTCGGTACTGCAGTGTTAACTAAGCAACTTATCAAAGGCTCCCGATGCCTTGGTTGGATTTCCAGAGGCTTCCAAACTAGCTCACACACACTTAAAACTAAAGGAAACCAACTAAGAAACCTATCTAGACTTAGATTAACCTAGTCATATCCATCTTAGGGAAAACAAACAAATGACCTTCTAAGGTCCACACACACTCTCCTGACTTGGCTAGAGTCAGTACATGCCAGAAAATAAGGAGCTAGTGGTTGAGTTAGGTATGCTCCTACACCATACTCCCCCAGAAAAAAGAAAGGTTAATACATCCTTGGATTCAGCATGTGTAGATCAATGCCCAACCTCTTGAAGTTTGTTTCTCTAATCCAAATCGCATCAACATCTTCTTTGCCATGCCATTTGACAAGGTGCTCCATATAGTCTCTGCTCCTAGTCTTCTTGTAGACTCTTGAGTCTAGTATCTTTTCAGCTGTCATAAATGGAGTAGGGGATAATTTCAGATCTTTTACCTCCTGTATTACCTCTTGAAGTTTCTGATCAGCATCTTGAATTGGTCCCTTGTATGCTATCAAATCTGCAATGTTGAAAACTGGCGACAACCCAATGTCTTTAGGAAGCTCCACCTTGTATGTATTGTTTCCATACTTTGCAAGTATTGTTAGAGTAATAGTCCTTTGAGTTCTGGAAAACTGGCACCCATTTTTGAGAAATTTTTGGAGCTTTTTGACCCTCCTTCACTATTTTTGCTCTATTTGGAGCATACAAAGGTTTTTTTTCTGACTTCTTTATATTGTTGGAAAGATTTTTCTGATCTCTTTCTGATGATGGAGGTTGGGGTTTTGGGTTCTGCCATTTTGATAGTGTTTTTTTCTATCAAAGTCTGATGTTTGGTTTTGCCTTCTGGGAGCCATATCTTGCTCATCCGGACTCTATTTTTGGCAAACCAGATATCGTTAGAAAGCTGGTTCAGTGAGCTTTTCAGTTGCAGAGGTCTTTTTTCTAGATTCTACTCTAGGTTCTTTCTCCTCTGAGTTTTTCTCTGGTGGATTACTTGGGTTCTACAGGTCCTAGGATCTCTTCTTTTATTCTTTTGGCTCACTCTTCTTTCTGACTTCTAAGCATTGTATTCTTCTCTTCTGCAACATTCTATTTTTTGTAAACGCACTGAGATAAAGTGCCTACTTCTACATATCTGGCATCTTGTACACCTTGTGTGTTTTTTTTCCTTGCACTCAATTATAAAGTGCCATGGGGGGTTATGATATTTTTTCATTTTATGCTCATCCACCTTTGTCAAGTGAGTGTACCTTCCATGACATTAGCCCATGCTGTGTGTCGGTTACACCACCCTTTATCCTGTGCTTGTACTTTTGTTGCACTGTTGGTGTTCTTGATTCTTCTTTCTGCAGATGTTTTTGGCATTGCACTTCAATGTTCCTATCACCTCTCCCTGTTCAGCATTATGGGGCGATTCACCTGTTGGTTCTATTGCTTCCTTGGTTTGATTGATCAACTCTTCAGACTTTGTCTTCTCTACCTGGTCATGCACTATTTTAGTGGGGGTTCCAACAGTTTCTTCTGACAGTGTTTATAGCTTCATGCTTCGGAGATTATTCTTTCTCTTTCTTGTTCCTTTCTTTGGGACTTTCCCTAGATTGAAGGCTCACTTCCCTTCATCTAGTTTATTTCTTGTACTTGGGTACCTGGTCAGGCCTTTTTGCCGAGACCCTTCTTTCCAGCTTTCTGCAATATTTTCCTAGGTTTTGCTTCTCCCTAAGCTTATCTTCAGGGGGGTTGTTAGAGTAATAGTCCTTTGAGTTATTAATTAAATAATTTTGATCTAATTACTAACTCACCTATTCACTCTATTTTACTTTAGCTAACCTTAGGGTTTCCTTTTTAGGGTTTTTTGATTCCTTTATAAGGATTCACCTCTTTTGTTTTAGACACATATTTTTTACACATTGCATTGTAATCTAGAAACATATTGCTAATATATTATTTTCTTGTGCACATGATTTCTCCTCTGGCTTTTTGGCCTCCATAGCTTCTTTTGTCTTCTATCTTTGCTTCTTCCATGTGACAGGTTTGCATGCAGGTGTTCTTGGGAGAATAGGTGTCTACCTATTCTAACAAGTATGTTACATGGACCTAGCCTCTTCATCTGTAGCTTGTGAGGAACACCTTTTTGCAGCCTATGTTTATTCAAAATTACCATCACAAAGTCTCCAATCTGAAACTAAACATCCCTCTTTGTTGCATCCACCTTTTGCTTTACCTTTTCATCATTTTCAATCAAATTCTTCCTCACACTTTCATGGACTTCTCTCATTGAATGAGAAAACTCCTCAGCATATCCACTACCATGCATTCCTTCCTTCAATTCTCTAAGCTCAAAATCCCCTCTTGGGTGAAAGCCATAAACAATTTCAAAAGGACTCTTACCAGTTGATCTGTTCACTGTATCATTGTATGCATATTCAGCCTGTCCAATGAGTTGGTCCCATGCTTGACCATACTCCTTTGTG